>JABUQX010082894.1:45000-52500 GCA_015478945.1 Trachelipus rathkii | reverse complement strand
TTTCAAATATATGAATTTATTACAAATATTTAGTACAATAATAACGTGATAATAATAATAATAATAATAATAATAATAATAATAATAATAATAATAATAATAATAATAATAATAATAATAATAATAATAATAATAACAATAATAATGGCCAAACTAAAGAGTTACCCGCATGATATCTCTAAAACTAAGATGGTACAAGAAAACCGATAACATATATGGAATCAGCGTAGCAAATCTGTATGGAAAAGTAATGGATTTTTATATATATCTTAAAACTACGATAGGTAGAGAAAACTAAAGCATATATGGAATCGGCATAAATATTATTTTTAGGGGCTCCGAGCCGACGGTGGGACAGAGGGGGACTTTTCCATACCGTAGGGGGGGCGGAGAACCCCCGCGACACCCAAATACCAAAGAGCGGGGGTTCCGGAGACCCTCCCCGGAGGAAATAGTCCAACCGTCCCCCAGGAAGCCGAGAGACCCCGACTCTTTGCATCTTTGCGGTTTTACCCTGGGGTATTCTTTTAGTTAAAAAAATAATATCTTTTTTTTCATACATATTTCATGCGCTGATTCTAAATATGTTATTAGTTTTCTTGTACCTATCGTAGTTTTGGAGATATAAAAAAAAATAAAAAAGTAAAAATTTTTTTTTCATTTTCCATACAAATTTCATACGCTGATTCCATATATGTTATCGGTTTTCTTGTATCTATCTTAGTTTTCGAGATATCATGCGGGTAACTTCTTTAGTTTCACCATAATAATAATAATAATAATAATAATAATAATAATAATAATAATAATAATAATAATAATAATAATAATAATAATATAATAATAATAATAATAATAATAATAATAATAATAATAATAATAATAATAATAATAATAATAATAATAATAATATTAATAATAATAATAATAATAATAATATTAATTAAATATAATTAGTTATCTGAAAACATTTAACAGCAGCAATAATTCTTACGTCACTAGAAATTAATTGGTAATAACATTGGTAATCTTAAAATATTGAATGATAAGCTATGTATAGAGTGAGGCTTTTCCTTATTTTATAATCTTTTATAAAAGGAACATATTTTTAAAATAATTTTGCTTCACTATATTTTTAATTTTTTAAATAAATATTTTGGAACAATTTATACATCCTAGCAACATTTTAGTACGTTTTACGTTCAAGTACTTTTTATTGCCTGCTTATCTAAGAAATTGCCCTTTTTTTTTCGTATAATTCATAAAAATATTACTAAAGTGTACGTAAAAAAATTCGCTCTGGCAACAGCTAAAATGTACCAAAAAATAGAGTACGCGAAAGTAAGCGTCATTTACTTGAATTACTTAAAAAAAATACGAAATTTTTTTTTGATTTGTTTGTTTTAATACGGGGTTTTTAGGTTCTACATATTAATAGTAAACTTTTGTCCTAAATAAAGTTTATTTAAAAGTCTATAGTTTTCACTTCCCTATACCTTCACACAAACATATATATATATATATATATATATATATATATATATATATATATATATATATATATATATATATATATATATATATATATATATATATATATATATATATATATATATATATATATATATATATATATATATATATTATTTTCCTCCTATCCCCAGATTGGAGGTAAGTTGCGTAGCATACACCGGAATAGAAAAGTAGTAAAAGAACATGGCGCAAGTGAAAAAGAAAGCCCCCCCCTTTACCGTCCCCTTTATATCCTATAGTGAGAACTCGTCCTTATCAGAAAGATCCACCCTGTGGTATCTCGTCAATGTAGCGTTAATACCTTGGCCAGGTGGGTCACAACAATACTCCCTCACAAAACCCTGCCATTCATTCCTGTTATGCACCTTTCTTCTCTCCTCTGACAAACGCACATTCCTTTGGACTCCTTAAGGCGTTCCTTTACTGACTCAATCTCCCAGCAGGTCGACTCCCAGCACACTCACCACTATACATCCTCTTAACTAACCGAATATCATCCATCCTTTTCATATGACCAAACAATCTCAATGTACTGTCGAAAATTCTCTCATTTACGCTCTTCTTTACACCAGACAAGCTCCATAATTCGTTCATTTCTCATTTTATCAATGATTTTCACACCTAACAAGCTCCTAAGATTCTCCATCTGAATACTTTGTACCTTAGATCTATACCTCTTATTCCAGACCATAGTTTCACTACTATACATTAAAACAGGTAACAACATACCCTCATGCAAAACCCTAGTGCATTCCATTCAAGACTTAGTCCCTTCACATTCATCAAGGATTTAATTTCACCAGCCACCTTCCTGCCATACACAACTTTCCTACTGCATTCTGTACTATTCGTTCCCTTTTCATCTAACATATGTCCTAAATATTTAAACTCAGATGTTGCTCCAGTTGACCACCATCTAACATGACTTCAAATCGCTGACTCTCCTCACTCACTACCATAACATTACTCTTATCTACATTTACTTTCAAACCCATCCTTTTTCACAACCTGCCATACCCCTCTACCAATACTCTCAAACTCACTTCAGATTCACCACACAAAACCAAATCATCCGCATACAATAAGAAGCACCCTCCACTCTCTTCCATTATCCATCATTCTAACACTGCCACCCCTACCTCTAATTTTTTCATAACCCCATCCATATACAAATTAAATAACCAAGGAGACATAACACATCCCTGCCTCACTCGACTATTAATATTAAGCAAATCACTTTCGAATCCATTTATTCGTACACACGCTTCACTATCGTCATACATACTTTTGATTCCATTCAGAAGCCTACCACCAACACCGTATATCACTAACACCTGCCGCAGAGCTTCCCTATTAATTCTGTCATACGCCTGTTGCAAATCCATTAACCTAATTACAATTTATTCTTCTTTTCTCTCATTTTCTCAATCATTTGTTTCAATGTAAAAATTTAATCTACACATTCTCTACCACTTCAAATGCACCTTGTTCTTCACCAATCAGTCCTTCAGTCACTCGACGTACTCTTTCAAACAAAATACCAGCATAAATCTTCCCTACAACACTCAATAACCTAATTCCCCTATAGTTCCTAAAGTTCCCCTGATCCCCTTTACCCTAATATACGGGTACTATTGTTGCTCTCCTAAAATCTCTCGGAACTATACCCTCAATAAACAATTTGTTACACATCTTCCAAATCCATTCAGTGACCATCTCACCTCCATTCTTGATCATTACACCAGTAATTCCATCTATGTCTGCAGATTTACCATTCTTCCACTTTCTCACTCTACCCATTACCTCCTTCCTACTAATTACCTCATCCCCAAAATACCTATTTATTCTTGCACCATCAAACCCACATACATTTACTATCACCTCTTCATTACTGCCAACGTTATGCAGATTTTAGAAGTGTCCCATTCACACTCTTCTCACATCCATTTAATCAATTACGAAAGCACTATCCCTATCCATTATTCTATGCAGATTCCCCTTACTCTCATTCTTAACCTTTAGCGCACTTCCTTCCAGGAAAGCTTCCTATTCCCTTGTAGGTCTCCATTCATCCATCTTCCAAACTGTTCATTTACCTCAATTTACCTCCTACGTTTGCAACTTTTAATCTTTCTTTTTTTTCCTTCTTATATAATTCCAAATATCTTTTTTTTGAGACCTCATCATTTGCTTTTAGCACATTCAACCACGCCTCTTTTTTACTTTTAATGGCTTGCATCACCTCTTCATTCAACCATTCACTGTTAAGATTCTTACTCCCCACTTTAGCACATCCACATACTTCTCTTGCGCTACAAATAAAGGGTTCCATCATTTGTTCCCAGATTTGCTCAATTTATTCTTGTTTACATTCAATTATTTTCTTTGCAAACGCCCTTGAACACTTTTCCTTATTTCCTTTTTCACTTAACTAATCATTCTTAATTCTTCAGACCTATTTCCTTAACTCTTTCCCCTCCATCCAAGCCCCTAGGAACTTAATCTTACATAAAACAACATAAGGATCCAATAATCCCATCCCCAGATCCCTCACTGATTTAATATCCATCACATACTTCAACATCTCCTTCTTCACCAACACAAAATCAATCATACTTTTTACTTCGATTCCATCTTTACTTACACCAACTCTATTATACATATGAATACTCTTGTGTTTGAAGAAAGTACTACTTATACACATACCTCTTTCCTCATAAAAATCTTTCACCCTCCTACCATTCTCATTTCTCCTGTCACTGCAAATTTACCTGTTATACCATCCCTTTTCTGATCACCTACCCAACCATTTAGATCACCCAACACAATCAATCTGAAGCTCAAGCTCTTCAACATCATTCATATTATCCCAGAAAGTCGCAATCTCCTCAATATCACCCTTAGATAGCTCATATGTTGCAACCACAAATGCCCTGACCTTTTCAAACTTAAATTTAACAATTAGAATTCAAGTAATCACACAAACAAAATGTATCATAGCTCTGTACCACAAGTCACTCATTAAAATCGCAACTCCTCTCTCCCCCTCTCATTCCTCTCCACTCCAGCACACACACATTTCACACCACATAATTTATCTTCACCGTTTCCTTTCATCTTTGTTTCAGTCACAGCGAGCAAATCAAATTTATCCTTTTTAAATACGTCCATCACCTTTCTTCTCTTCTCCTTGATATTTATTCCTCCGACACTCCATGTACCCAAACGATTCATGCAATTTCGCCGAAAGATACATGGTCACTTACAGAGATCAAGACCATGTATATATATATATATATATATATATATATATATATATATATATATATATATATATATATATATATATATATATATATATATATATATATATATATTTTTACAGAGACACACTCCCAGAAATATAGATCTATTTGTATATATTTTTGTCTCCTCACTTTAGATTTCTATCTATATATATATATATATATGTATATATATATATATATATATATATATATATATATATATAATATATACCATACGCATATATGTATACTTATATATATATATATATATTATATATACCTTACCGCCACTTTATAACTATATACTTATACATATATATATGCTACTATATATATATATATATATATATATAAAATATAACTTTATATATACTATATATATATATATATATATATATATATATATATATATATATATATATATGTAAAGAAATCCAATGAATACTTTTATATATATATACTTATTGCATAGTCTAAACTTGGAATTAGTTACAAGTCGTTTATTATATCAATAAACCACCCCATCCCTACCACCCCACCTCATCCTTCCATTTCTTCCCTAATATTACATCTTGTAATTAGGGAGAGTAAATATCGACATCATCAATTTTTAATTTTTATCCATCTCTATTTTGATCTTTCTATCTGATCTACATCAAATTTTGATTTTTACCTATTTATATTTTACTCTCTCTCTCTCTCTCTCTCTCTCTCTCTCTCTTCTCTCTCTCTCTCTCTCTCTCTCTCTCTCTCTCTCTCTCTCTCTCTCTCTCTCTCTCTCTTTATATTTTTATTTCTCTCATTTGTGGTCTAATATATATATATATATATATATATATATATATATATATATATATATATATATATATATATTTTATATATATATACATGTTTGTAAACTGCCACTATATTTATATATATATATATATATATATACCTACTTATATATATATATATATATATTAAAGTTTATGTCTTCCAATGAACTAAATATATAATATAAAAATTGGCGATTGATGTGGAAATTTTAAAAAACTTTTTACGTTAAATGTTCCCATTGATGTCATGTTAAAAATGAACTAAAAAGATTTTTTTATCTGTTATTCTTTAAATTGTATTTTGAATTATTTTCAATGAAAAAATTTTTAAATAAAAGACGCTACATCTAATATTTTTAGTATTTCCTGCTAACCTTTCCTAACCTAATATAAACTAACCTAACCTAACATAAAGTAATCTGTTAATAAAACATGCTAATAAATCTTTCAGAAAAATGGGCGTTATTGTATATCAAGCACCTGATTATCTTATAAACTCTACGAACATACCGGAAAAAATATGGAAGTAAAGGGATGCGACGTGGGGAGGAACTGGACGGTAAGCGAGGGCTGATTGAAGTGGATACCCTGGAACCACTGCAACATCACCTGCAGCTGTCCATCGTTGCGATTCAGCATTTTACTAAATGTAAAATAGAAAATTCGCAACGATCTAAATTAGTGCTTGGCAACTCTTCAAGAGAAATTTGATTCGATGAAATAGAATTTGCAAAGCGCTCAATTATTATTAATATTAATAGTTTATTCTGAATTTAATGAAACGTACTAAAAACGTTATAAATATGTCGGAATTAAGAAAAATAAACAATGATAACCACCGGACTCACAAAAAAAAAAATTACAAGCATGCAAAATTTCATTTTTACAACAACTTTCTATAGAGAAAATTAACACCCCCTCCCTGAATAGGGCTCTGCCGTGGTGGTAGTGACAACTTTAAAAAAAAAAAAAAAATTAAAGAAAAGCTTAAAAAAAATATTGAGAAATGAGCCTGAAACAAGTTATAAAGGATTTAAATTTCGTATTTACATGTAAAACTTAATCTGACTGTCACATGCTTTCATTTTTAAACTTTTTATAGGCTTATCATGTTGAAGCAATATTTTTTTATTTTACCACCAGTCACGGGTCCGGGGGCTACGGGAGGCGGAGCCCTTCGTAGGAAAATGTTCAGTACCATGCATTTGTTTCGTGAGTTCCGATGGATTTTATTTTATTTTTTTTTTTCAATTTAAAAACATTTATGGCATTAAATTTTTTGAAAGTAACATTTAATAATTTCTTTGAAAAAATGAAATATTGAGATAATTTTTCTTATACTCATTCAATCAACATCAAATTTTCAGGGCATATATAGTCGGGCGAGATACATCTTATTTACTTAGATAATTTTTTCGTATACTCAATAAAATGTATTTAAAAAATTTCCAAAATTGTTTTTTTTGAAAATGTGCGCCATGGACAAATTCAAAACTGCATATACAGAAAAATTATCTGAGCAAAAAATTTGCATCTCTTTCGACTACAAATGTCCTGAAAATTTCATTCAGATCAGATGAACAGATTTTTTTTTTTTTTTTGTTGCAATTTTTCAATTTCAAAACCCCAAAAAGTAGGTTTTGAAATTTGAAATTGACCATTGCTCGGATTTAGGGTCAAATATCAATATTTCACTCCAACTTTTTTTAGGTAATAGTCCAATCTTTGTATATTTCAAGTTTGAAATCATTTCGAAAAAAAGTTTAGGAGGTGAATCGAAAAATGTCAAAAGCAAACGTTTTCAAAAAATAAAAATACAAAAGAAATGTCTATAGACACAGAAAAACATCCGAAAACGACAT
>JABUQX010082894.1:30000-40000 GCA_015478945.1 Trachelipus rathkii | reverse complement strand
TCTTTATATATATATATTCGATAGATTTTCTGCATGATTATCGGTAGTTATTCTATATCAAAATCAAAGGATCAGAAAAGAAACTTAGTTTACTTTATATATATATATATATATATATATACTTATATATATATATATATATATACTTACCTATATATATACTCTTTCTTTCTCTTCACCACCTATACTGTATATATATATATATATATATGTTGTCCATTGTGTGTGTGTGTGTAAGAAGTTGAACCTTTCGTCTGAGCTTTGATATTCGATATATCGAAATATATCGATATATGAGTCTTTTCAACTATAAAATAATTCGATATATATATATATATATATATATATATATATATATATATATATATATATATATATATATATATATATATATATATATATATATATATATATATAATTAAATCTCTGTGTCTACCTAACAAAACTTTATCTAACGTAAACTTAATAGCCCCTAGTTTTGCTTTAACACAATGGATTCTCTAGACCCCCCCAAATTGCCACCTAATGGATTATCTAGGTTTAAATGCGCCTAACCTAATGGATTAGTTAAAGCCCCAAGTACACCTAACTAATGGATTTATGGAATATATATATATATATATATATATATATATATATATATATATATATATATATATATATATATATATATATATATATATATATATATATATATATATATATATATATATATATATATATATAATTTAACCTAAAATTTAATAATTTGTAAATATAACAGACATTTAATATTATTTCCGTTGCAGTACGGAATATTTATGACACCTCTGCTTTCAATTGTCTTAGTATGAGCACCAGTTTCTTTATCAAGCAAGTTTAGAAAGATTGATTGAGCATTTATGGCAAATCTTTATAAAATTAATTTAAAATTAGCAAAAATGCTAGTAAAGGTAAAAATCATTTACATACGGTAAATAATTCATATAAGTTATCTTTTTAAATTGTCACACAAAATTAACTACGACCACACTAGATGCCTTCTGAATTTAAACTGTTTTCAATTTTCAAAATGGCACGTAATCTGGAGTCTAAATGCATAATTAGGTCTGTATGGGTTTGACCGACATATATATATATATATATATATATATATATATATATATATATACTATATATATATATATATATATATATATATATACCACCTATATATATATATATATAACTATATATCTTTATACTATATATATATATATATATATAGATTTATCGATTGACAGAGGTTTATTTCACTCAGACGAAGGTTCAATTAAGCCACACATATATATATATATATATATATATATATATATATATATATATATATATATATATATATATATATATATATATATATATATATATATATATATATATATTGAAATCTCTGTTCTTCATATGGAGATTTCCTCAATAGGATTTAGGACTTGCCAGCGTGAGTCATTTTAATAGAAACTCTAGTCTGGAAGGACGGGGTTGCAACTGTTTACTTTTGGCTGGTTTATGGTTACTTTCGTTAGCTTTTTTTTTAATAATGTTTTGAGACTTTTAGAGCTTAGCTAAATTTTTTTCCTCCTTTTTTCCATGTTTTCTACTTTCTCATCTTTTTTTTTTATTAGGATTTCCTCTTATTTGTCCCCTTATGTTGTATAGATTTTAGGGAACTGGTTTCATTTTTTTTATTTCGCATCAGTTTATAATTTCCCATTGGTTCTGTTTTCTCAAGTGGAATAGAACCTCTGTCGTTTGTGAAAACTGTCCTTTTCTTTCAATCGTTATCGTGGACGTGATAAATCGGTCCACCTGTGGAAGCAATTTCTCATCCATAGGATCTGCGGTTTACTTTAATCGTTCCTGCGAATTTCTCATTCTCAGGTCTTGTTTCTGAGATTTGAAATTTCCTAACAACAAAACAACCAATCTTCGAGTAAATTCGGCCAATGTTTTTATTCTTTCACTATCAATCCAAGCCTTAGGAATTATCGATAGATGAAAGCAGTTGAAGACATAGATTATTTGATTGTCCTCTTTAAATCTTTAACCTCTTTATATGTAACTTTCCTGTTTATCTCTAACTTTCCAATCTTCAAATATTGTCTCAATTTTAATGTTTCAACCTTGCTAAAATACAAACATATTTGTTTTTCACACGGGGATTTGTTTAGCACAAATTAAATTTTCTTCCTTTTTGTATATTACACAAAGAGAAAACTTAAATCTTACATTTTGAGTATATTTCACTAATACGAGTATCGTTATAAATAATCGATAATCGATCTTAAATATCGTGATTAATATATGCGAAAATCTTTAATTTTCAGTATCAAAAATCCCTACCTAAACTAATCATTTGGCAATGAAATTTTGGTAATATTTTCATTTGCTACTAAAACTATCCCGAGGTAATAATATTAATAATATTATTACTATCATTATTGCTATTATTATTGATACTACTAGCACTTTAACATAGTTATTGCCAATATTAAAATTATATTTGTTGATGCTAATACTGATAGTACTATTATTCCTACCATTGGCAAAAATATAATAACCAGTTATTACTACTACTACTACCAAAAATAATAATATTAATAATAATAATAATAATAAAAAAATAATAAATAATAATAATAATAATAATAATAATAATAATAATAATAATAATAATAATAATAATAATAATAATAATAATAATAATAATAATAATACGTGTTTGTATAAACATATCTACCAAAAATTATATACAGGGTAGCTATCCGGTATATAACTGGGTATTCCTCCGAAATATAACTACACGGTAGCTCCAATACAGGGTAACTCTCCGGTATATAACTACAGGTTAGTTCTTCGACACACAGGGTGGCCCTCTGGTATATTCACAGGTTGATCCTCTGCTATGTATTTAACTACAGGGTGGCCCTCCAATATATATTAATATAATATATATATATTATATATAATATATAAATATGTATATTATATATATATATATATATATATAAATATATATATATATACTACAGGTTATTCTACGAAGTATACCTACCTACCGGGTTGTCATCTCTCTCAAAATAAAATTTATTTATCTTTAATTATACTAAATCACTTTTAATATATTGATTTTTATTTTTTATATTGAAAATCACTTAGATTTTTTGAATAGTTTTTTGTTAAATCATTTTTATATTAGACTCTTGTCTATTAAATTTCATATATTAAATTTTACATTAAATATATTTGGATGTTTAAACTTATTTATTAAAATTTAAAGCTTAAATTTAATTATTAAATTTCAATTAAATTTTTTAGCTAATTTGTAAATTGCCCTTCTGAAGTTTGACATTAAAATTTTTAGTTCAAATTACCGGTTTTTAACATCCGTAATTTCATTTGGTATAGCCTGGACTGAAAATTATGACTCTTGCGTGGAAGTATCCACGAGTGGTGTAAATACGCGTATCGAGTTTGCATAACAAGTATGTCTCTTCTATCTACACGTAAAATCAGTTGTTGAAGATCTCTCATCTTCATTTAACATTAATATAAACATATACTCCTTTATCTCTTAACTTCTACTTATTCGCTTCCATCTTAATTCCCATCTTTTAAGGTACCACATATTTATGGGCAAAGTTTCTCCATACATTTGTGAGTCCGAAAATTAGGGTTTAGTTTAATTTAGAACTTAATTATACCTCTTTAAAAGTATTGTACGATATACTTAATTTTACCTTAATATTACCTTTGTAGAAGTGTGAATTTATTAAATTTTAAGTGGAAGACCGGTTTTATCTGGGGCTGAAGGGGTATAGCGTCACAAAAACCAAAAAAAAGGGTTATCTTTTACACCACAGGTAGACTCAACAGCACTTCAGTTAAACAACTAGAAATTATATTATTAACTAAGCAAAGAACCAACTGGTCTTACTCTAAACTATATTGATATCTTATCTTAAATATTAAAGGAGACCGATCCTTGTCAGATAAAACTTACCAAATGTAAAATATTTGATTGATAAATGAAACACCACCTCTCCTCACAGTTTATTCAACTTATTTCATTTACCGACAGACGTGACACAAAGGAGGGAACAGCTTCCCCCCTTTTTTAATTTCGGAAAACTACGACCCCTTTATCAGGTTCAATTGCGTTTGTTACTGAGTATTGGTCTTATACGAGTTAAGGACATACTAGGTTGGGATAAAAATGTCTTTAAAGAATTAAAGGGTTCCTTCGAGGGAAACGTTTTATATTTTAAGGAGTCTGCCCAGAGATACTCTTTTTGTTCTTTCTTCCCCCTGTTTCCCGGCCCCATTCAGTATTTAATCTAACAGATTTTGGCTTGATTGTAATTATTTTTTTGATGTGGGGGAGGAAGAGAGTCTAGGTAATTTTCACTACGATTTTCGTTCACATATCATATTTCTGACGTTTTTAGAAAGTTCATCGAGATCGACGAAAGGATTAAATAATTAAGGAGGTCCAAATTAACGCTCTTAAATCTTTTTACACCATAAAACTTTTATTCGTTGAAAATAAATATTTATTCGCATTTCATATTAGCAATATTTAAATATTTACCAGAATAATTAATAAATCAGGTGCCTGAACTAATAATGTTCTGGAATTGCTAAAAAAATGCTAATATATCATTTAAAATTTTAAAATTCAATTTAAACAAATAAAACATACACAAAATCCTATCAATCTCATTTATTACAAAGATTTTAATTTCAGCTGTTAAAAATGACATGACTTGAAAATAGGGCCAGTCTCCAGATTAGGCGACGCACATAGTTAAAAAACTACGATAGCTACACTAAAAAGAAGACATTTTTGGAATCAAGAGCAAATTTTAGTTACGGAGTCCCCCCCAAAATAAAAAAAAATAAAAAAAATAAACAATAAGTAAGCTAATAATTAACTATTACGTACTTGGATCAAATTGGAAAGTCGTTGAACTATCATTCTTGTGAATCTTTGTCATATCTACGTGCAGATTATATATATATATATATATATATATATATATATTTTATATATATATATATATATATATATATATATATATATATATATATATATATATATATATATATATATATATATATATATATATATATGTTAGGTTAGGTTAGGTTAGGTTACTATTAAACCGTAATACTGTAATTTTGCCTGTAAAAACCTAACAACTCCTGCTCATTGTTAAAGAATATTTAGGAAAGGTCAACAACATTATTTCAGCCGTTGTAATATAATAAACTTTATCGTACATCCCTAAAATTTGTTATTTATTTTTTTATTTTTTATGCTAATTTTAATTTATTGTGTGCTTTTCGTAACTAAAATTTGCTCATGATTCCAAAAATATATTCAATTTTAGTGTAGCAATAGTAGTTTTTTAGCTATGGGCGTCGCCTAATCTGGAGACTGACCAAAAATAGAATTTTACAACCCACAAATTTTGAAAAATTAAAATTTATGTTAAAATATAATTTGTGGGTTAGAAAACTTACTTATTACTGTTTATTTCTCAGGTTTCTTTGTAAATAAATGTCTAAAAATGTGTGACTAAGCAATGGTGCCAGATTTTCACAAGAAATTATTTACCAATTTTGTTTAATAGTGTTAATCAACGTAGATTCAAAAATATGACAACACTGGAATTTTTAAACTATTGAAAAGTGTATAATTTTATTTTTTAAAGCAGAAGCGTCTTTACTGGATGAATGTTAATATTGACAAGCTTCTGTCACATTCAACAGTACTAAATCTGACAATCTCCATTCATTATTATTCATATTTGAAAAATGACATCAATCTTTTTGGGATGAAGACGACACAAACTTTCATATGTGTGGATATGTGCGTTTTAAACCATGCATAAAGGTAAATATAGCGCGAGGATTCTCTTTTTACAACGCTTTGGTTACTGCCGCAATGATTTAATCCAACTGTGCTCAACGAAATAATGTCCCCAAAACGATAACTTAATTTGGAGGACGTTAAATAACGGCGTCCGAATGTGACTCCATTAAGAAATGATTTCGAAGCCAAAATGAAAAGAAACGGACGTGGTTTTCGCGCCTTTTTATACGTCCCTTTTTTTTATATACATCTAACAGACAAAAAGGGATTTAAAATCGATTTTTTAAATAAAAAAAAAAAGTCCCAGAAACAAATGAGCAAAAGAGCAAAAAGAAAATTATTTGAAAATTTGTTTAAATTTTCCTATTACATACATTAATACTTAATACCATTATTATTATTATTATTATTATTATTATTATTATTATTATTATTATTATTATTATTATTATTATTATTATTATTATTATTATTATTATTATTATTATTAATTATAATTATAATTATAATTATAATTAATTATAATTATAATTATTATTATTATTATTATTATTATTATTATTATTATTATTATTATTATTATTATTATTATTATTATTATTATTATTATTATTATTATTATTATTATTATTAATACTGTTGTTATTATTATGTTATGTGTTTCTCCAATGTATGTATTGTTGCAATTTTTGCAAGGAATCATTTATATGCATTGGGGATTGGTAACGTTGTTGTGAGTGCGAGGTTTTAGGATTTTTTTTTTAAAGGGGAGGAAATTAGAAGAGGAAATCTGTATGGAGTTCGGAAGGAAGTGTTTAATATGATTGTGTATATGTGGAGGTAAAGGGAGGAAAGAGGTTTGAGTTTTGTTAGGTGTGTTTTGTGTGTTGCAATAGGTGGTTTTGCAACAATACATACATTGGAGAAACACATATGACTTTACACGTCGCAAATACCAACATAAATACGACCTACAACTAGATAACCCGAACTCAGCTCTCACCTTTCACAGATCTACACACAATCACACGATAAATATGAACCATATGACACCCATTATTAACATTGACAACTTACACCTTAGGAAAATTACAGAATCTTTTTGTATTTACAACACTAACAATTTCAATTTACAAACTAATGAATATACAATAGATCCAATCTTTAACAACATACTAAACCACTCACCTTTTTTCAAAACATTAAAACAAAAACTCATGAATTTATATTTTATCTTTATTAATTTTAATTTTATAATTTAGTCTTTTGTTAGAAACATCTGAAGGAGGACCTCGATCAGGTCGAAAGCTCATGTTAACAAGATTTTATACGATTAAACTCTCAAGAAATTTAACCACCTTCTAATTCACTCAAGGCATTATTATTATTATTATATATAGCAGCAGCAGCAGCAAAGGTTATTGCTATATATATATATATATATATGTTAGTTGTTATACTGGTTACATATATATATATATATATATATATATATCAGGCGCGGCTTTACGGAAGCACAGGAGGCCTCCTCTAAAAAAATAAAAGCAACTAATGTAATAAAATAACTCAAAACTTACTATTTATTACTATTAAAATAATGTTTAAAAATGTTATACAAGAACGCTAATTTTACATTAAGATCATTTATTCTCTTTCGAAACATTATTCTTCATAAGGATCATTGACTGAAGGAATTTCGATTTGTTCCAAGAAAGCATAACTATAATGCTTTCAAAACACTGGTTGTCATGCCGTGGCAACGTAAAAGAAACCTTTATTCTTATTTTTGTCTATTTTTGAGGATTTTCCACAAAGCCTCCTCTGAGAAAATAAGAAACTAATTTTTAAAAATTAAATAAAAAATTATTTAATATATATATATATATATATATATATATATATATATATATATATATATATATATGTATATATATATATATATATATATATATATATATATATATATATATATATACTGAGAGAGAGAGAGAAAGAGAGAGAGAGAGAGAGAGAGAGAGAGAGAGAGAGAGAGAGAGAGAGAGAGAGAGAGAGAGAGAGAGAGGGAGAGAGAGGAGGAGGTAGAGGAGGCTAAACTTACTATATTTTTGTTAATACCTGTAACTTGTAATTTTGAATCTTTTATCAATAACCTTTTCTGTGTAAACTTAGCAATTTTCAAATGGGAGAAGGAGGACAAAAATAAACCTTTAATTTTCGAATATATAATAAAACACGATATACATATTTACCCTATTTCTTAGTTCATACATTAAATTAAATAAATCAATTAAATCTTTAAAAAAATGTTACAACCTTTATACAACAGAAATCATAAACATTTTCGCTACGAAAATGCAGGACGGGGCCTTGAGGTAAAGTTTCTCTTTAAAGGACTTTTACGGAGGCAAGGTGCTAAATTATAATATCAAACTCAGCAAAAAAGAAAAAGCACATTATTTTTCAGCATCTAGGTCATTAATTCATTTTATTTATTATTTATTTATATATAATTAACAAAATAATTATTTATAAAATATTTGAGTTATCCATTCCTACAGTTCTCTTTTAGCATATAAGGTGCTAAGGACGAGTAGCACGAGTGTAGGAGTCGCCTCTGATATATATATATATTTATATATATATATATATATATAAAGAAGAAGTATATTATGAGTTATATATATATATAAAGCATAGTTGTTGCTATATATATATATATATATATATATATATATGTTATTATATATATATTATTATATATATTGGGAAGTGCCTCCCCATGTTTTCGGTCCACGAGCCGCCACCGATATATATATATAGTATATATATATATATATATATATTATTTAATATTATATATATATATATATATATATATATATATATATATATATATATATATATATATATATTCTTGAAAATTAAATTTATCACGTTGACCATACATACATACATACATACATACATACATACATACATACATACATACATACATACATACATACATACATACATACATACATACATACATACATACATACATGGACAACGTATTTTTACTTTGATTTTTTATATTATTAATTAAATGAGAATTAAGTATGTTGAAAAGCTTTGGTTAGACGACGTGTTCAGCGCTTTCTCTCATACAAACAAAGTAAAAATAAATAAATAAAATGGATTTAATTACGGGAATTTTGCACCTTTGCTTTGATATTAATGAATAAAACTACTACTACTACTATTATTATTACTACTGCTACAGCTACTACTACAACAACAACTACTACTACTACTACTACTACTACTACTACTAATAATAATAATAATAATAATAATAATAATAATAATAATAATAATAATAATAATAATAATAATAATAATAATAATATTTATAATAATAATAATAATAATAATAATAATAATAATAATAAGAATAAGAATATATTAATATTTTTTATATTATTATTATTAATTATTATTATTATTATTATTATTATTATTATTATTATTATTATTATTATTATTATTATTATTATTATTATTATTATTATTATTATTATTATTATTATTATTTTTAATTTTTTCATGAAACTACCTCTAATAAAAAAAATAGCGTATGAAATCGGATAAAAAAAAAACAACAACATTTTGTAGAAAACTGATTTATGTAATTTTGAAATGAGAGAAAATTAGTTTGTCTTAACTCATCATAGATTTGTGTCCGTTGTTTCTATTTCTTTCAGATGAATCTTCTAATATTACTTCAAAGGTTCTCTTGCAAAACTCTCCACGGAATATTGTATTATTAAATCCATATATTATTTTATAGTTTAAAAGGGTTTTCAATCAAACCAACTTTTTTACCTTTTTGGGTCTATTATTTAATATATAGGAGTGAAGAAGTTTGTTTATTTATTCGTCAGCTGAAAAACACACACACAAAACACACACACACATATACACACACACAGAAAGTATTGCTTGGATTGAGGAATAATTAAATTTTATGTAATTAAAAAAGAAATTTTCTTAGATATGGAGTAATAAACCGGATTTTATGTTCGAGGGTTTTCAAACCAGGGTTGTTCGAGAACCACACCGCACTTC
>JABUQX010082894.1:22500-25000 GCA_015478945.1 Trachelipus rathkii | reverse complement strand
ATTTCAAATTTCTCTTCGTCTGATAGCAAAGGGTTGAAAACCCCCTTCTATCATTGGTTTCTTTTCAGGTGAATGGTTGATGATTAAGTTGTGAAAACTTAGCAGCACCAACACCCCCTGCAGCTATGCGGAAATGGGTGGGTTTTGTAAAAAAATAAATAAATAAATTAAATATATAATATATATATAATTAATAATATATATATAATTATATATATTATTTTATAATATATATATTATTAATATATATATATATATATATATATATATATATATAATATATATAATATAATATATATATTATAATATATATAGTAATATATATATATAGATGAGCACATTAGTTAGTTGTGTGGTTAAGGAGAAAGAAGTGAATAAGTTAATAAATGAAAGTGTATTAAGGTGATTTGTCATGGAAAGGATGGATGGCATAGTGAATTGGTTAAAGCGTTTATAATAAGCGTGTTGGGAAGTGGCCAGTTAGGAGGCTAAAGGAAAAGTTGAAGTGAGGTCAGTAATAGCAATCAGTTGTTGAAAGGAAAGGACGGTTGTGGAAATTAGGGAACAAACGAGAAAAGGAAATGGTACATAATTGGAGGAATACACATTGTTTTGTTAACGAGGCAGTGTTGTTGGTCTGCCCAGGGTATGAATACTGACATTAAGTAAAATGCCACAGTGGGTGAAGCTTAAAGGGTGGAGGAATATGGCCTTGACGGTCTCATTCTTAAGTTAATAGGAGGGAAGGTTTTTGGCTTTCTACTTCTACTTAAATCATTCTCTTCTCTTCTTTTTAACTATTATATTTAATGTGCATCTTTGCATCTAACCCCCAGTTCTGAGGAGCCAATGGCGACTTGTGAGGTATTTATAATATATAATATTTATATATTATATTTTATTAATATATATATATATACTAATTAATAATTATATATATATATATAATATATATATATATATATATATATATATATATATATATATATATATATATATATATATATATTAAATTTCCATATACTAGAAGAATATTATGAATAGCAATTAAAGAAGATACAAGGCTTATAAAACCGTTGTTGAATAATTAACAAGCGTCGTTTATAGCTTTTATCAAATTCAAAGTTGGTTCAGCTGACACCAGATGGCTGTGACTCTTCAAGTGTTTGTGTTTTTGGCGTCTATGACTTCCAACAACAGAGTGTCTGTCCCAAGCTTTTATTTCTTTCATATGAATCTTAATACTACTTCAAAGGTACTGTTGCAAAACTGCCCGTCCAATACTGGATTATTAAATTCATATATCATTTTAAATTCTCTCTCTCTCTCTCTCTCTCTCTCTCTCTCTCTCTACTCTCATATATATTATATATATAATATATATATAATATAATATTATATATATATATTATAATATATATATATTATGAATATATAATATATATATATAATATATATATAATATATAAATTAAATATATATAGATATGTAATATTATAAATATATTAATAATTTTATATATATAAAATATAAGAATATCCATATATCTATATATATATATTATAATATATATATAAAATAATATATATATATTATATATATATAAAATATATATAAATATAGATATAATATTATATTATATATTAATAATATAATATATTATACTATATATATAGTATATATTTAATATATAATATAATATATATAATATATAATATTAAATTCATAAATATAAATAATATACTAATATAACAGACAAAATAGACAACAACATCGGTACAAGAAAAATAACCACCAGCGACATATTATATAATATTATATATATAATATATATATATATAATTATTACTATATATATATATACTATATATATTATATATATATATATATAAAAGGAGAGGAGGAGAAGAGAGAGAGAGAGGAGAGACAGAGAGAGAGAGACGACGTTTTTTGATTTTTTTTTATATTAAAAAGAAAGTGTGTTTCACAACAAGAAAAAGCCTCATCAAATGAACTGGTTTTTATCGTTTTTTTTAAAAACTTTATTTATTGGTCGAAAATTTGATGGGCAAAAACCTCATAAGAAAGAACTCGCCCAATTATTTCCAAATCTATAAAAAAAAAAATAAAAAAAAAAAAAAAAAAAAAAAAAAAAGTATAATAAATATTATATATATATATATATAATATTATATATATATATATAATATTATATATATAAAGAATATTTTAATACATACTTTATTTATATATTTTTGCATAAGCATTTTTAATTTTCTATTATAGATTCATAATATTATATAATAAAATCGGTTTCAGTTAGAAAAAAGCTACCAATAACTTTTAGCCAATTGCAATCTACAACCCACAAATTATTTTGTTTTAGACACCGAATCTAATTGGTTCTCTATGCAAACTGTCGGTTCTTTCACACCTTCAAAATACACTCAATTACACATATACCCTTAAAAAAACACGCGAACATTCATTTTTACTCAAA
>JABUQX010082894.1:0-12500 GCA_015478945.1 Trachelipus rathkii | reverse complement strand
TGTTAAATTACTAAATTGTCGTTTAGAACCATTTGCCTTTCAAGCTATGATAAGATTCACTAAATAATGTTTAAATATCTTCAACTTGAATGTAATAAATGTGAAAGTGGTCTTTCTCAGAAAGAATGCTAATGTTTTCAATATTGTTACATGTTTTTCTATTATAAATGACACCACGCCAATTCATATTTAAGACATCTCACGTTTGGACAATGAATGAACCTAACCTTGTTTAACATTATGAAACTTCAAATAAAGCAAATTTGCAATACGAATATTACATTAGATGTCCTTGTGTGAGTTAGTTTTGGTTAAGCCTCTTTTTAAATTAGTTAAATTGTTAAGCATACTCAAGGAAAATAAATGGTTACTCTTACTTGATGTAATTAAAAAAGTATAACTTTATCATGTTTATCTTTACTTAGACAAATTGCTTGACGATTTACTTCCCTTGCTTGATTAATTTTCATTCCTAATTTATCATCAATTTAAAATCGAGTTCCCTCTCTAATTTTCAGTAATCCGAAGTGTAAACGATTGCTTCTATATTTCGATAATATCAATTTTTAAGTTCATCTTTAAATTTAATTCATCTTTGTCATAACTAAGCTGCAAAATTTGTTTCAATGAATCGCTGAGTCAAAATTCACAAATTTTTCCAACAAAATTTGCAACGTAGTTAGGACCCATTACTATTAAAAGACATTAGCTTCACCAGATTATTTTCGGAAGAGCGAAACAATTGAGCAAACTTTTTGTGACAATTGTCCCAACCATTCGCTGGAAAATATTTTTCTTTTTTTCAGTGCGCGGGGCACTATATATAAGGTTTATACCAGCAAATATCACAAGGGATTTAAAAAGATATCAAATATACAAGATATATGAAACTAGTGGACCAAATTATTTAAGATATTCCATGATACATAACAAAATTAAATCTGATTTCAGCTCAGAAGAGGTTTTATATGTCACTAGAATCGAATTCTGTAAGTTGTACAGACTTTATGTTCATCACGCACTAAGAAAATACATAATGATTTTGCTGATTCGCGATTTATTGGATCTCCTAATTTGATGTTCTAAGGCTTAAAATCTGTCTTCTTCCTCTTCCTCCTCCTCCTCCTCCTCCTCCTCCTACTACTACTACTACTACCACTACCACTACCTTTGTCTTGCATTTCTGCAAACTGCCCCGTAATGGAAAATATTTTCAGGTTATTTTTGAATATCTTAATTACTTCTCACCAGACATTCCATTCTTACCCATTTTCACAACCAGAGCTGAGGTCCTACGTTAGAGATATTAACTGAATTGGCCCGGGGTGTTGATCATACTACAGAAACAGATAGGGAATGTTTCAAATCATGCAGTATTTGTTAACCGAGGATGCGAATCTGGAATAGCTGATTAAGGAACCTACACATATCTCTAATCGTCCTAACCAATTCTTGAACCCTTTTGACTTTCGGTTAGCCACTTCTCCTTTTCGATATAAATATACCATTTTCCCTCCTATTGTAACTCTTACCACAAATTTTTGCTTCTTAGTTATAATGCTTCTCCCTATTAGCTATATCCTGCAATAAAGGTTCTTTCTGGCACTTCAATCGGACAATTCAATCCGACTGATGGAATCAGCAAGTTTATTCCTTCTTAAACAATCTATCTTCCCCCAAAATCCATGGTTTGATAGCACGTGCAATTCAGGCCAGAAACAACGCTTATTGGAATGTAAAATCTTTCGTTCTCCACTCACTCCTGCAAATTTTTATTCAGCTCGGAATCTGTGCAGGAATATTATTTGACGGGATAAGTTTGTTTTCACTAAAGGAAGTTTCTTCACCACCTACGATTTACTACTTAAAAGATTTATGGTCTCATCAAAAACATCTCCAACAATTTCTGTAAATCTGCCTTTCCCCACTCTTCTAATACTCCTGTGAGCAATCTAATCTCTTTAACCTCATTACTTACATCTAATTCCACTTTGGATAATTCTGGCATCCCTCTTTAAATTCCTTATCCTCTCAGGCATGGATCTCTAACTAATGAGTTGCGTTACCCAAATTTGGGTCGCTGCGGCTTCCAAGATAGGTCGACGCAGCTTCTTAAAGAAAAAATTAGCGTTACTTTTTATATTTTATATTTTAAACCTTATTCGTGTTTAACACATCAATATTTGTAATAATGAATAATTAATAATGAATAATTATTATTTATATTATTATTACATTATCATTTTTAATTTCAAAACAGACCCATAGGTCGCTATGTTAATCGTTTTCTTGATTTGGGGTCTTGGTCAAAAAAGGGCTTAGAACCTCTACTTTAAAGTGCCCTATATATTTACCTGTGATTACCCATGATATGGTATACGGGATGCTAACATCTATGAACGTCAAGAAGGCTACTACAACCACAAATATTGACGTAACATTCCTCCTCGTGTTTTGAAGGAGTGTGATACTGAGCTGGCGCAAATCCTCTTTCAATTCTATTTTTATGCCTTAATATACTTTTTGCCATTGTTGGAAGCACGCGTCTGTCCAGCCGATCCCTGAGAAGGCTAACAGCTCTGATCCTTAGACCTATAAGTTTTTCTCTTATTAGAAATCTGAGTAAAATCTTTGAAATTATCCTTACCTCTCATATCCTGGAACATCTGGAATGTCATTCATTTCTCTCAGATCATCAGTATGTTTCGACGTTAGATGTCAACTGGCAACATACTTTCTTACTTTACTGATTCATGATCTTCTGTCCTTAGAGACTGTGAGGAGCTTGAAATGCGACACCGATCTCTAAGTTGTGTTCTGGAGGCTTCAAGTTTACCATTCCTTTAAATTTATTTATTTATTTACTTACGTTATTTAATTATTACACTTATTTAATGTATTATTTTAATACGTAAAACAATTAAAAGGTTTGAAACATAATTGCATGTTTAGTTGTGATTCTTAGGTGGCTGTGTGGGCTAAAGAGCTTTCGATCCTTGCTTTTCATGTCTGACTTTTCTCTCAATCAAAAGTTGGTGTTCGGGGATTAAATTCAAAGGATTTTATTGTGGATAACTTGTTGACTAGCATTGCGGATGCTCCCGGGATACCGATGTGGATGTGGATTTTTTCCTTACCGCTGATATTGATGGCGAAGTTCTTCAGAAATTATAAACTTGGTGGAAGGGAGGGGAAGGATTTTGTAGATAGGTAAAAGATAGTTTCAATTGCTGGAATGGGTTCCCATCCAGGAAGATGAAAAGAGAGAGAGAGAGAGAGAGAGAGAGAGAGAGAGAGAGAGAGAGAGAGAGAGAGAGAGAGAGAGAGAGAGAGAGAGAGAGAGAGAGAGAGGTAACTGAACTAACAATTAATAAATAGAATTTAACGAAACATCAGAAATGGTGTATTAGTTAAAATAACTAAACTATTGCGTATAAAAAAAATATTCAGTTAACCACCATAAAAAAAAAACAATATGAAAACTGATGAGAGAGAGAGAGAGAGAGGAGAGAGAGAGAGAGAGAGAGAGAGAGAGAGAGAGAGAGAGAGAGAGAGAGAGAGAGAGAGAGAGAGAGAGAGAGAAACGCGATACCTGATCTCCAGACAACAAAAGCCCGCCAAATTTTGACTGATGAATTAACTACGGAAAACGAACGAAATTTTATGGAAAATATTTCTTTTGTTTCCGTTTGGGGAAATTCTCTTTAGTTTTCCTTCAGAGCAGTTAATTAATATATGGGGAAAGGATGAGTCGGATCAAAAGAGTAACTCTGTTAAAACATATATACTATCAAATCTTTATGCACAGTATATATATATATATATAATATATATATATATATCAATATATATATATTAATATTTATATATAATTATATATCCATTTATATACATATATAATAGAATCTTTATAGCAGTTAGACTACTTTATTCTATTATATATATAATATTATATATATATATATATAATATACTATATATATATATATATACTACTATATATATATACATATATATAGCGTCGATATATATATATCCCAAAACTTAAGTGTACTGATGTATTTAATTATGTATGTTGGACTTACCTGAAATTACAAGTTATCTCCTCGAAGTATGACCGTTGGAGGGTTTATACCGCGGTTCCAACGTTTTTTCCACTGTTCATAGCAGTACCGGAAGTCATTTTCCTGAAGTGTGTTAGGTTCACGTGTTACAGTTTTTTTTGTTATTATTCCATCTACAAATTTTTTACCCTTCAACTTCATTTCAAACTTAGGGAAGAGGTAGAAAATTCGCACGGAGCTAGATCTGGGCTGTCATGGAGGAATGTGGAAAGTACTTGGAATGTTTTTCTGGGTCGCTTAGAAATATCTATAATTGAGGAGCCGCAGTGTGAGATGGCGTGTTATCGTGGTGCAGCACCCAATCATCTTCAATGTCTCTTCTAATTCGCTGAACTCTTTTCGAAGGTTGTTCCAAAACATCTTTGTAAAGACGTTCGTGATATTAACTGTCTGTCCTGAAAGTCAAATTCTTTGTGCACTGCTTCACCTGTTGAAAAAAAAGAAAATAAGTGTCTTCGCCTTGGGACTTGCATCATACGTGCTTTCTTCGGAAGAGGAGAATTATTTGTGTGTCATTCCGCACTTTGCCGTTTGGTTTTCAGGATCGTACTCAAAAACCCATAATTTATCGCCTGTTATAACTTTTATCCAATAAAACGATTGTTGCTCCATTTTCGAGTCTTTCAATGGTAAATCTTGAACAAATTTTGAGACCCTGTTCGCTTTTCTGCTCCACAGACAAGTTTCCGAGGGCTTCATTTTAGTAGCTTGCCGTATTTTAGAGACCTGTACATAATCTGCAGGATACTTGGAAACTTTAATAGCAGAATATCGATGACATGAAATCAGAACTTATTCACTTTACTGAAATACTCCTTTTTATCCAAAACCAGTTTCTTCTGCAATCACTCTGACACTTAACCGGTGGCGGCCTCTCTCATCACAGCTCTAACAACCTCCACATTTTCATCGTTGTTGACGAGATTCCACAACGAGGGTCGTCTTCAACATTTTTCTCTGCCCTCTGAAGACTTTGGTGGTACTTAAAAAACCAAATTCTGATAGAAATGGCAACCCCAGTAAGCTTCGTTTAAAGAAGCAGAATGTCATGTGTTAAGACATGTTACGTTTCACACAGAATTTAATGAGCATACCGCTGTTCAATATTTACCTGCATAAAAAAAACGTAACGAGGATAGAAAATTCGCCCATACACAAAAAGATGGGTGTGACAAAAACGTAACGAGGTTAGAAAACGCGCCATTACATAAACAGATGTAGTGCAAGACTTGACGTGTTATAAATTTTGAATTTAAAAACTTGGTATGGATATGTAGTAGGTAAAACTAACTACCCACTGGTATTACGTCACGGAGGAGGTACAAATTACTCATCAGCTCATGGAGTGATATCAGTATAAACCTCTCAACTTTTGAGAACAAAGGGTGAGTTCTATTTCTTCGACTCCATGTAGATACTTCGAAAAAAGATTTTCCTTTTTTCGCGTCTACTAATAGTATATATATATATAATATAATATATATATGAATATATATACTTATATATATATATATAATATATTAATTAATATATACACAATATCATATATTATATTATTATATATATATTATTGATATTATATATATACTATATATATAATACTATATATATATATATAGGTGCTATTTGGTTTAAAGCCATCCAACTTATCATCGACTCATATCTCAAAAGCTACAATAGTTACAGGAAAAAGAATTACATTGTTGGAATCCTGGCAAAATTTTATTGCGGAAACTTGTAAAAATAAAAGAATAAAAAAAAAAATCATATTCTCATAACAAACCACAATAGCTACAGCGAAAAGGAATACATTTTTCTAATAATTTGTATAAAATTTTAGTGTAGGAAAAGTAAAATAAATAAAAAAAAATATAAATAAAATAAAATATTGGTCTATTTTTTTTTTAGGAGGCAGCGGGATCATGCGATCATAAATTAAAAACACATACATTTATATTCTTAAAATAATCTAAAAAATTAAATAATTGATATAAATAATTAAATGATTTATTGTATATAATAATTAATACTATATAACTATATATATTATAATAATATATAATATATAGTATATATACCCCCTTCTCCATATATATATATACCCTTTTATACAAAATCATTGTATTAATTGCTCGAGAGTTAACTTATTTTTTATTTGTAATCGTATTACCACGGCAATGTAGGGGGCTCGAGCCAGAATAACAGGCAGAACCACAGGGAGGGGCGTTTTTCCATACACCCGTAGGAGGGCGGAGAACCCCCGCGACACCGCAAATAACAAAGAGCCCGTGTGCACGGGTTCGGATGACCCCTCCCTCGAGATGACGGCAGTTAGGTGCAACTACCCCGTAGTTCCCCGGAAGGCCGGGAGGAGACCCCAGAGTAGCCGCCATCCGGTGCGGAATCTAACCAGGAACTACTGTTTCTAAACCTAAAGAAAAAGAAAGCAAAATTTAATAGAAAGGTCTATTTATTTATAAACGTTTAGTGTAACGTATAAAAGGCATCTAAATAGGCTCTCTAATACTATAATTATTAACGAAAAAAGCGATATATTTTTTTTTTTATTTTTTTTACATTTTCCTATTCTAAAATTTTACCAGGATTACAAAAATGCATTCCTTTTTCGCTGTAGCTATTTGTAGTTTTTGAGATAATTGTTTGTTCGTCATTAATCACTTTAGTATGATTTTATATAAGAAAATAATATTACTAGATTAAAGACTTAAAATGGATATTAAAATGTAATTGCATCTTAACACTGAATGAGCTATATTTGTTAGTTTTTGAGGATATGGATGATGATTAGTTGTCGCGTTCTTAACATCCAGAGAATATCATTTACCAATTTTGAGTATATATTATATTATTATATGAGTAATAGCAAATTGATTTGTTAAATATAATAATATATATATATATATATATATATATATATATTATATAAGTTACTTATATAATTAATATAATAATATATACTGCTCTCACATTGTTTCATTCTTCCCCTCGCCCCCGAAAATACCCAATCCTATTATGAAGCTTTCTTATTATTCTTCGTCTCTCCTCAGATACTTGTGATCCGGCATTGTTGCTTAAAAATTTCCAATAAGATAATAGAGGCCATCTCCCTTCAAGCAACAGAGCTTCTCTGCTCACAAAACAAACTATGGAGTAAGATAAATTCCCTTATCTTATCTTCAAAAACGCTTCCATGAAACTTAAGTGTGTGAGTGAGAGAGAGAGTAAAATCCTTTCTTATTTTTCTTCATTCTCCTATTAACTAATAACCAATTTTCGTTTCTAGACCCACGTGGTTGACCTTCGATTAAACTTAGCTAAATCAATAGCAAGCCCACAAAAATCCCAGTTCCCATAGAACCACAAACTTCGATATTTTAGATATGGTATTCATTGTTTCACATTCACTTTAACAAGAGGTAAGCGCGAGCATCCTATCCGTGACAGAGTTAATAAATAACGAAAGATTGAAAAAAGGATTATTATCATTGACCTTAACTCACCAAGAAAACAGTCTGGAGAGAGTGGCGGACCTAATAAGAGGAAAGTTACCTTGAGAATATCTCATACCAGCTCATCGCACCACAACAATTAACTCGCGCTACAGGGCAACACATACCGTGAAACCCTTATGAGTCTTGTTTAACTTTGTTAAAGGTAATTATTTTCTCTCCTCCTCCTTTCAATTCTGCCCATTTTTTTAAAATTTTTATAAATAACTCTCAATTAAGTCAGCATGACAAAATTTTACAGGAGAGAGAATAACGTGATGGTTTCTCACTAGAGAATTATCAACTCATTAAACCGATTCGCGAGCCAAGTTAGTTGTCCGCTCCCGTGAAAATCAAACTCATTCTCACAGGACGGTATACTTAGAAATAATTGTTAAAGTAATTTAATCTGGTATGACTTCCTGAATATCATTTTAAATTAAGAGGCATAAGTGTAAATTCTTCCATAGAGATTATAGCTAGACCTAATTATTAGCCTATTATTAGCTATACACAAAGATTTACCCACTGCATTGTAATATACGAGCACCATAGTTCCAGTATGATTACTCACCGCATGATACAAACAGCTCATGATGAATTTCAGAAGCGCCTTTTAATTCGAGATCCACAGCTATATCTTCACGGAATTAGATAAATTCGATAATGATTATTCACAAGATACTTACTACGCTTCAATAATTTTGATTTATCAGAAGTATCGGTTATCACATTCCTTTTGTAAATGAAAACTCCAAATCATATGAAAAAAAATTTGAATTGCAGTACATATACCGTACATACATAAACTCCTTAGAACCAACCACAATCATTCTATTACAGTAAATATAAATATATGGATTAAAAAATTTTTAGGAACATTCTTTTAATAAGTAAAAAAGATTCTATCATCTTGGCTTACTTTCCAAAAATTTAACATATTTTACATTATAGCATATAATCTCAGCTAAGCAAGAGCTTTAACTCTCATATGCCGCATATACCACATCATCTAGAAAGAATTATTAAGAAACAATTTGTCAAAGATAATCTTATCAAGTATATTAATGACCTTTACACTTTCCTATATACGAGAGGTGCGAGTGACACTTTCTTTCATCAATATTCAATGACCGACTCTACACCATGTTTTAACCTCAACAGTTACAATTTTTAGCCCATTCAACCCTTATTGTCACATACGTTACCAATATTACATAAAAGGTTCTACAATAAATTGTCAAAATCAAAATTGAACCCAAGAAACCCAAATTTCAAATTTAAACACACACCCCAATAACCCCTGAAATCGGAGAAAGCATAAAAAGAGGATTTTGGAAATCAAGCGGAATAAATCACATACAATTTAAAGAGGTGAGACCTTACTTCCAGTATTATCCACAACAAATACAAACTTCACGTTACAATCAAGAAATAAATTAAAATCCCTCTCCTCCTACATCATTCATTCAACCAGAAAAATTTGAATTTCCGAAGAAGCCAATTCCAGAAAGCAAACTTCATTTCCTCAAACACTTTAGAAGAGAAAACAAATCCATATTCAAAAGATGAAAATCAAATTATCTCATCAAGTGAGGATTACTTCCCAGATAATCAACAATACTTCCCACAATCTTACCTGATGTATCCCCAACAATCGGAAAAACAGAAAGATTATGAACACAATCAGGAAAATTTTTACAGCTCGAGATTTTGTCCCAGCTCTCGACTGAATCTCCCAATTACCAAAAAAGTGCATCTAAGCTCAAATATAAACAACTCCAAAAACAATGTGACTGCATGCAATTTTGAAAATAAATTTTTATACAATAATAACCAAACGCATGATTTCAATATTAGCACGATAGATAGGAATAATATGTATAATTACACTGAATATTATGATGGTCTTAACTATATTAATATTAATTATTATACTCACACTTATGACACAGATGTTCAAATAAACATCCTCTACAAGTCAATTACATTACGATTCCTCCCTCCTCAATACTACCCTCACACTCATCCATACTTCAAGCATTATAGTGACATCTCAACCAATTTCTTGCGAATACATTAATAAAGACACAAGAAACCCAGACACATAACGTAATCAGGAATCAAATCCCCCTTTCCTCACATTTAACACAACCACCCCCCTGCAGCTTATACACCCAATTTTCATCCCAAAACTCTCAACCTTGAAACACTGCGGGTCCAACGTATTTTCTGAAAGCTCCAATTATTACTTTCAACGATGGCAATTTACAATACAAATCATTTCTCTTAGACACCGGATATAATGGCTCTTTATATAAACTCTCAGTATATTTAGTATGTATGTTGGATGAAAAGGAACGGATATGCAGGTGCCAAAGTAAGAGAGCTGTGAAATGGCAAAGGAAGGTGGCGTGACTGCAATTAAACTCCTGCGTCCATGCTATAAGGGACTTAAGTCTTGTAGTGCGCATGAGGGTCTTACATGAGGGTATGGTGTGTTTTATTTAATTGAATAATTGATAAATGATGAAAATTTAATATACACAACCAATAAATTACCTAAGATTAACACGATAATTAATGTCATAGTCAATAGCTAAAAGTAACAGAGTAACACGGCGCTTTAACGTTAACTTTTCCTTTACATAAGAAACGGAGTAACCAACAGTAACGATAACACGGAAACTCTCTTTCCCAGTAAAACGGATATAAGTAAACGATAAACGGATACTACTTTTTTGTTTTCCAAGTAACGTATGCCACCTGTATAAATATAATACTTTGACTATCATAGCGTTTAATATTATTAATATAGTAGCTAAGTAACGCATTATAAATATTAATACAATAGTAGTTAGATATACATTATATATATATAATAGGAATATAATATAATATATAATAATAATATATAATATATTAAATATATAATACTAATATATATTAATTAATATTAACTTATTAATATATAATACCTATCTTTATATATTATATAAATATACATATATGAAAAATAGTTCATTAACAGCAAAAATTCCTTCAATTCCATATAAATATATATATAATATACTTATTTTAATTCCTAAGTGACTATTTAATATTTACATTATATGGTGAAGCGACTAATAAATGTTACTAAATATGGGAATATACTTCTGTATATGTTAATTTTTGATTATTATTTCGTATTCAGTAGGCCTTACGCACTGATTTTATAAAATTCAATGAACGTGATTTGATGTGTGGAAAACGACAATGGATTTAATAGATATATTTTTGAAATAACTAAATAAAACGATTCTTCCTTATTTATAAACCTAATACCCTAACCTAAACCTAATTTTTAATAGAACTAATATATATTAATATAATTATATATAATATATAAATATTATATATATATTATATTATATATATATATATATATATATATATATTATAATATTATAGTAATATATTATATATTAATTAATAATATTTAAATATATACTATATATGACTCCTGTTATGTCTTTAATCGTATACTAGTCAAGTATTTGATAATTTGTTTTTGTTTTTATTAATATTAATTTCTAGTATATGATCCATACAATCAATTTAAGTGGTGACTGAGACTATGTGATTCAAAAATAATGTAGACTGTTACCATATGACATTTCCTTTCCAGTTATTTATTTACATTTTTTATAACTAAAGGATACCCAAGGGAAACCACAAAGATGGGAAGATAAGCAGGAGTCGGGCTCTCTCTGCCTTCCGGGGAACGACAGGGTAGGACTCTATTTCCCCCCCTCCAGGGAGGGTCTCACGAGAACCCCCGCCTCTTTGGATTGAGTGTCGCGGGGGCTCCTTCGCCCGTCCCCTACTGGGTATGGAAACGTCCCCCCTTCTGTTCCCCGTCGGGCTCGAGCCCCCCTCCATATTTTTTACATTTTTCGTAATAAAAATTACACTTCGATTCCAAAAATTATGTAATTGGATTTTCTGTAAGGGTCGTACTTTTCGAGATATTTCAATTTTTTGTAGAGAGAAAAATGAAGTGTTAAAAGTTATTTTTAAAATATTTCACGAACTTTTGAATCATGTCCGATACCACTTGTAAATTCATTGTTAGTATCACTTATTCTGCAATATGTTAAAAAAAAAAAAAAAAAAAAATCAAACTGACGGAGTCGTAAGAGGTAGGAGGGCTCAATATATATATATATATATATAGATATATATATGTAATATATATTATATTATATTATATTATATTACTCTTTATACTTAATAGAGACCATATCTATACCACATATTTAACATTTTCTTTTAATATTGATACATTGTAGAGAGAAAATGAAAGAAAAACAAATTGTATTTTTAGAAATTCACAAAAATAAACCAAAATAACAAAAAATCAATAAATCGATTATCTGATATAGAAAAAAATTGATATTTTGGAGTGTTGCTGAAGAATGTTTTATAAGCCTATAATATATATTATTATATAATATATATATAAATATATATAATAATTAATTAATATATATATATATATATAGACTATCAGTATACATATAGACTTCATTTGTATAAATGTATAAATATTTAAGTGAAACTAGAAAGAAACTATCTCGATGAGAAAATATTGGTCATTTGCCAAAAATGAGTATTTGAATTGCAGAAAAATATTTTGGTCAAATGATAATCGTATTTTAATTAAGATAAGTTATAAATAAAATAAATATAAAAGTTATACTTTCTTTAAGCATAAGAGTAAGTTCTGCGTCAAATTTTACTTCGGCCACATTATTTCCGTAGAAATTGCAAAAGTTGCCTCAGAAAATTCCTTATTCTATATCTAAATGTCTCGTTGTCCGTC
>JABUQX010082893.1:0-12664 GCA_015478945.1 Trachelipus rathkii | reverse complement strand
GCATAAGCGCTGTTGGCTGGCGGCTGGCTGGCTACAAGGTTACTGCTGGCTGGCTACGCATATTGCTGGTTGCAGCAGCAGAAGAAGTTATATATAGCTATATATATATACATATATATATATACAGTTATGCTATATATATATATATTATATATATATATATATATAGCAAAGCAGATATATATGTTGTTGTTATATATATTATTATTATAATTCATTAAAAGATGCTTTGGATGCATTAAGTATATTATTTTTATTTTATTAAGTATTAATTCTTATAAATAGCAACTGAATAACATTTGATTATAATCATTAATAAGTTGTTTTTCAAAATATTAACATTTTTATTTGTGACCAACCGCAACCCCGTATATCCGTTTCAGTTCCTTGGGGTCGGGACAGGTTGAGAAACAATGATCAATATTAATGTTCTTGTAAGTTTTGAACCAAAATATTTATATTAAGCACTCAAAAACAACAATTTAATTCTTAAAACAGCCATTTTTTCACTTTTCTCATAAATATCCATGCTTGGGATTATTTTCAATTTAATATATTAGGGTAGTATATATATCACTATATATATATATATATATATATATATATATATATATATATATATATATAAGCATATATTAAGGTTAAGGTGTTAAGTATATATATAAGTTGTTAAGGTTGTTACATATATACATAGTGGCAGTGAGTGTTGGGAGTCATCTCTTTTTTTTTCCCCTCACTGCACAACGTAATTGTTGAAGTTCTTTGACTCTCAATGCACGACTTCCATTTTACGCTGTGGCACCTAAATATAAACATGCAGGTACTAGGTTACTGCAGCTTTCTCTGTCGGAATTAGTCTTCTTTCGCCTACAGAAGCTTTGCATGAAGCTAGCTACTCTAGGTTAATGAACCGGCAACATAAGTCGTTATAATCCTCTTTTAACTTTTTATAGTGGGAGAGTTAAACAACTATTTGTTTTTTGGTTAGTTTTTATTAAACATCATCTTTTTTTTTTTTTTTTTTTTTTTTTTTTACTTTAAACCCCCACCTCTGGGTCTACCCCTTCTTAAGGAGGGGGCAGAAAAAATAAAGAAGGAAGAATCAACCAAACCCAAGCCTAAGGCAAATCTCTCTCAGGTGAGCGCAGACGTGGGCTTTAAAGAGAGGAAGATTAAATATAGTTGGAAAAACAGAAGAAGGCAAGGAGTTCCACAGAACAGAAGTAGCTGGAAAGAAAGAGGCACCACAACGAACAAGTCTGGGGTTCTCAATACTCACGCAAAATTCATGCGAGAGCATGGCACCCCTTGTATTGCGAGGGCGACGCAATGGAGGTGGAATACGAGCGGCCAACTCCCCTGAGCATCTACCGCCGTAGTACCTATAGAAAAGAGATAGTGCGCCAACGTCACGTCGCAGAGATAGAGGGTCAAGAGAGTTTGAAAGTAGGGGACAGTTTATTAGTCTTTTAGCTTTAGACTCAACCCTATCCAACAGAAGGGTGGAGCCGGAGCCCCCAAATGTGAGAACAGTATCAACAATAGGTGATAAGACCCTTATATAACTGGAGCAGTTGTTGCAGAGGAAAAAAATTCCCGCAACCTGAACAGAACTCCCAGTTTCTTTGAGGCCACCTAGCAACCATTGAAATATGAGGTTTCCAAGACAATTTATTGTTTATGTTAAGACCAAGAATGTTTATGTTATTCACAGGAGAGACGTTAGAGCCGTCGAAGGAAATAGGAAAGTTGGGAGGTGTTTTTGAGAGGGAGATGTAAAGAAGTTGATTTTTAAAGAGTAGACTTACAGAGCTGAAGTAGACTGGAAAGAAAAAGGCACCACAACGAACAAGAGAATCGGAAAGCTGAAGACGAGAGGCAACTCTAGAAGCAAAAGAGGGAGCAGATTTGAAGTGAGTAGAAGAGTGGAGGGTTGAGTCATCGGCATAAGAGTGAACAGAGTTAGAAGTACAGTTGAGGAGATCGTTGATGAAAAGTAGGAATAAAGTTGGAGATAGAACAGAACCTTGCGGAACACCACAATTAACAGGAAAGGAGGAAGAGGTCGCTCCATCAACGAGTGCTGATATAGAGTGATCGGAGAGAAAACTAGACAAGAGTAAGCAAAGAGAAGGAGGAAACCCAAAGGAAGGGAGCTTAGAGAGCAGTGACGCGTGCCAAACCCGGTCAAAAGCTTTGGATATGTCAAGCGCCACCACGCAAGACTCCCCATGGTCCCTAAGGGCAGAAGACCATAAATCAGTTAGATAGGAAAGTATGTCACCAGTTAACCTCGAGCGATGAAAGCCTCATACTGATGATCTGAAAGAAGGGAATGAGACTCCAGATGATCCAGGAAATGAGAGTTAAGAAGAGTTTCAAAGATTTTAGATAGAATACAAGTGAGAGCTATAGGGTGATAGTTAGAAGGATCAGAGCGGCTACCTTTTTCGGGATCGGTTGACATAAGCACGCTTCCAGCACTGAGGAAAAGTATTAGTATTAAGTCATAGAGAGTAGAGTTGAACGAGGACAGGCGCCGCTCAGAACACTCTCTCAAAACACGGGGAGGAATGCCATCCGGGCCACTAGCCTTCCTGAGATTGATGTTTCAACATCCCATGCACACGATCATGTGTAATACAGGTAAAGACATGGGAAACCTGAGAGGAGAAGGAGTAGGAGGAGGGGATGCCAGAATCGTCCAGGGTAGAATTAGATGAAAAAGGGAGGCCGAAGAGATTAGCCTTTTCTCAGAAGGAGAGTTAGCAACAGAACCAACAGAGCGAATAAGGAGGAAAGGCAGATTTGACCAAAGTTGTTAGAGATGTTTTGGCAAGGTCAGAATTTTTATCTGTAGGGAGAAATCAGCAGGTTGTCGTGAACCGTCATCAGACAAAGTCTGCCGAGCCTGTCGACCAGCACCCCCCGCCTCGACTCCGTGCGGAATGAAAATTAGTAAGAGTGATAGGTCATGAGAGTTTTTCCATGCCCTCGATACGCAATGTCTTTCTCTTCCTTAATGGCGAGAACAAGCTTCACTGAACCATGGATTTTGGGAGAAAAAGATTTAGTACCTGCTCATCCCATCGGTGATTACGGCCCCCACCTTTTTCAGCGGTGACCGAGGCATCCCCCGAGTCAAAGCAGGATTCATTCCAGAGAGTAGTTACCCAAAAACAACGCAATGCTCCACCCAACTAGCCCGATTAAAGTGCCAGAAAATACGTTTAGGGCATGGTGGAGCTGCTGGAGAGAAAAAGTATTATAATTAAGAGCGTACAAGATTGTGGTCAAAGTTACCAATAGAGGAGAAATGGTGTATTTAAAACGGAGAGGGAGTAGTGGTGAAACATAAATCAAGCTGGATTCAAGAATTGGTTAGTCTTTTTGGAATATGTGTAGGTTCCTCAATTAACTGTTCCAGATCGTTCAGAATACTGAATGTTTTGGCCTTCTACCCCCCTGCATCAGTGTGAGGAGCCCAACCACTCAGTGTGGTGTACGTTGAAATCCCCTAAATAGAGGATCTCAGCATTTGGATGGGAAGAAGTAACAGTCTCATGAGAAGTAGTAGGATAGTAAAAAAAATTGAAAATCTGTTCCATTAGGGGAGCAGTAGCAGAAACACAAGATAATGATAGTAGTAGGGAGAAAGATTTTAGCCACAGAACATCGAAATTAGGAGATTCAAGATTTTCGAGACGTGTTACAGGAGTGTTTATGTTTATATAGGCACAGACATCACCATTTAGACGGAAATTATAGAAAAAGTTATAGTTAGAGATATTAAGTTTATTTGAAAAAGAATCCCTGGCCAGCTGGGTCTCAGACAATAATAAAATGTTAGGTTGAGAGTTAGAGAGGTGATATTCCACAGATTCGTGATTAGCACGCAGGCCGCGAACGTTAGCAAAGTCAATAGAAAACCCCCGCCTGCGCCCACCCCCACATCTACTTCGACCTGTCATTCGATCAGCCGCTCGCACAAACAAACGCACACAAGCTCTAATAGTTTAAAAATTTACACGTTTACTCAATCCACACACTCACACACACACACACACACAAACACACACATCATCATCACAAGCGATCTGTACTAACATATAACTAAAACTAATGTTAGAAAAAAAAAAAAAAGTATCCCAAGGTGATGGTAAACTTGGGATATTTAGTTAAAACCTAAAAATAAACTTTACGTTTTCCAATGTCAATTAAAAGAAACACAAAAACAAAATTTTATAATATGTTAAATAATGTTTAAAAATTTGCACGTTTACTCAATCCACACACACACACACACACAAACACACACACACACAAACACAAGCGATCGTGTACTAACAGTATAACTAAAACTAATGTTAGAAAAAAAATAAATAAAATAAAAGTATCCCAATATATATAAAAAAAGTCGCTGCCCTAAGTTTAAATACATTACTTTTTAACATTTATTAATTTTTCTACATGCTTTGGGCTCGAGTCTAGTGACATCTGAGTAGAGAGAGAGAGAGAGAGAGAGAGAGAGAGAGAGAGAGAGAGAGAGAGAGAGAGAGAGAGAGAGAGAGAGAGAGAGAGAGAGAGAGAGAGAGAGAGAGCATTTCTTCGATACATAATAAACCAGGGTTGGTGATTTTTTTGATTTTTTCAGATTCGTGACGTCACGCGAAATATTTGGAAACAAACTTTTTTTGAGTTCGATATAGTAGTATTTTTTAAGTGATTTATTCATTCTATATAAATCAAAGAAAATCAGGAAGAGTAAGTAACTGTGAAATAAAAAAAAATTGGTTTTATATTAAATTTTACTTTGGTTAGCTATAAACATTCATAAAATAGGCCTAGGCGCTGCAGCTGGCAGATGAGCCTATCGAGAGACTCATTCAATTTGAGTAAATAGACCTAATGACCCAGCACGCTTATGTCTTACCCACACAACACCCTAGATCAATATTCAACACAGGCCCAACACATCTACATACGATCATTACACAAATATATATTATATATATATATATATATATAGTTAGCATATATGGCTGTTGGTTATGCTATATATATACAGCATATAAGCATATATTATTGGTTATTATTGGTTATATATAAGCTGCTGTTGTTGTGTTACATAGCAAGCTATATTGTTGCTGTTGCTGCTGGTTATTATATATATAAAAAAGTCCGCACTAGTATTAATTTCTCATTCTTAACCCTAGCCCCAGGCTCTGGGTTCCGTAACGTCTTAAAAATAAAATTATAGTCTATGACAATGAAACAGCAAACACTAAAGAAAGTGTTACGGACTTGCCGGTATACCATGTTAATTTGCTGAAAATTGAAAAATATATACATATTATGTTTTTTTTAATTTTTTATTTATTTAAGCTAAGCTTGCATAAATATACAAAAAAAAAAAAAAATTAAAAAAATCTAAAAAAAAAATTTTTAAAAAATCAAGTAAAAAATCAGTTCTTTTCATTTGATTTTCATGCCATCCCTGTAAATAAACCAAACTATGCAATAACTAATACTATATATAGCAGCAGCAAGGCAGGCAGCGTGCTATACAGCATATACAGCAGCAAAGAAGGTTATATATATATATATATATTTTATATGTGCAGAATATATATATATATATATATATATATATATATATATATATATATAAATTTATATCCTAATAAAATAAATATTATATAATCATATACTACAAATAAATGTCATATTTAACATAAATTATAAATATAAACTTCATTTTAAGTTTTATAAAATAAGGAATATATTTTTTCGTCTAAAAGAATTTTGGTCTATATTTGATTTCCCACCTTTTCTATAACGTTTTTAAAATCAAGGAACGTATTTGACCAATTTAAAACGCCTTAAAAAATTTTTAAATCCATTATTTTAGATATTATATAATTTTAAACAATTATTTTGACAATACTATATATATATATATATATATTATTGTTGTATGTAGTAAATTGTATATATTTTTTAACTTTATAGCACATTTTGGTACATATATATATATATGATATATATATAAACATATACATATATATATATATATGCCCATTTAGTACTCATAAGAGATGTTGAGTTAGGAACAAAATACGATGGAGGTGAGGGTATTTTCACGTAATTTTGTGTTATGTCTTTTCTTTTTAGAATAAAGTTAAACTCTAATCTAACCTAACCAAACCGAACCTAAACTAACCTTAACTTAAATTAACGGAGCCAACCTCTTACAAATGTCCATATATATATATATATATAATATATATATATATATATATATATATATATATATATATATATATATATATATATATATATATATATATATATATATATATATTCTCGCATAGAGTGTGGAGAGAGAAGGTCACGTTTAAATTTAGCTCGCACGGAGTTTGGATATATATGCTCCATAACCTAGTGACTTATGTGTTGTGTTTATTAGTATAAACAAGTAATGTTTATCTTTCGTAATGTGTTCAAGACACATTATAATTTATGTTAAGAAGTTCTTTTAAACACATTTAATCTTATATAACAGACCGTACAAGTGGTCTTATTTCCTAATTATCATTTTTATTACTCGTCATCTACAGAAGAGTAGAGCATTTTTGATCAATTATACTTTTATGTTTCGTGAAGTGAAATATTATCTGATCCTCTTTGAAAGTTTTCAAGAAAATAAACTGTGTTTTTAGTTATTATTTGTTTAAGAATATAAGAAAGTTTATTGAAAATCCCTTACGACAGATTTCGTAAGTTAGCTCCAGAAAAGTCTGAGTTCCAGGTACCGTAATTATTATAAGTCTCTCTCTCTCTCCCACTCAAAGATTTGATGCGGATCATTGAAATATGTTTATGAACTTCATCGTTGTAGAAATTTAAAGAATGATGAAGTTTAAGAATGTTTATCTTTCCTAATGTGTCAAGTCGCATTATAATTTATGTTAAGAAGTTCTTTTAATCACATTTACTCTTATATAACAGACCGTACAAGTGGTCTTATTTACTAATTGTCCTTTTTTATTACTCGTCATCTACAGAAGAGTAGAGCATTTTTAGACATTTGTATTCTTGTGTTTCGTGAAGTGAAATATTATCTGTTCCTCTTTGAATGTTTTCAAGAAAATAAACTGTGTTTTTGGATATTATTTGTTTAAGAATATAAGAAAGTTTATTGAAAATCCCTTACGACAGAGTTCGTAAGTTAGCTCCAGGAAAGTCTGAGTGTCGGGTATCGTAATTATTATAAGTCTCTCTCTCTCTCCCACTCAGAGATTTAATGCGGATCATTGAAATATGTTTATGAACTTCATCGTTGTAGAAATTTAAAGAATAATAAAGTTTGAGAATCTTTGTCTAGTACTAAGAAGAAAATTTCTGTATATTAAATCTGATTTAATATTTACTATTATAGATTTAAGACATTATCTTTTCTAAATAACATTGTGGATAAGAAAACTCCATTTTGGGGATTATTTTATTGAGGAAATATTAATTATTTAATGTATGAATACAGTAAAGTATCATTTAGAAGAAATCTATCATTACTAAAGATTTGTAAATAATTAAAGATTTTATTAGATAAATAAAGTTTTAAACGGGTAAATTTTAAAGAAAAAAGAAGGGAGAAAGGGTGGAGGGAATAAATATAAATTAGGAGCGTGTAGGTTTTAACCTTTTTATATTGTTTTATATTATTTTAACGTATCTATTGTTATTGTATTGTTGTGGGTAGAATTTTTGTGGTGAGCGGGGTGTTTAGCCCTAGGTGTGGGAAATAACACCTCAAGTGGGGGGTCCCGTAAAGCCGTACAGGCTGATTGATAATATATTAAGAATTAGAAAAGATGGGAGGAGAGTGCGGTAATTATGAGGGGTTGTATGAATGTGAGAGGGGTAACGAGGATTTAAGAGGGAGAATGGGTGATGTTGAGAAAAAAAGGTTGAGGTTTAGATAACCAGAAACTAAGTGAAGGGAAAGAGGAGAGTTGGATTTTCGGAAAATTAACAAGGTATGGTATCCGGGGGTGACGAAGAGTGATGCGAGGGAGGAGTGGGAATATTTCATGAGGAAAAGATGTGGGACAAGGTGAATTGTGTAACAGGTGAGTTCAGGATAATGTGGTAAAAGTGAAGTCGGGGGGGAAATTGGGTTCTTTATTTGTTGCATATGCACCAGTAATGGAGCGAAGACGGAGGAGAGAGAAAATTTTGGGGAGAATGAATGAGTTTGGGAAGTTTTGGGTAAATGAAAAATTTGTCTATTGGGAATGTTGAATGCAGGAGTGGGAAAGGAGGAGGATAGGAAGAATAATAGACCTTTTGGGTAGGGAGAGGAATGATAATGGAAAAGTTGATAGAGTTATGGTCGAAAGAAGAATGATAAGTGGGGAATACTTGAGATTCAAAAAAAAATATAATCATAAGTATACATGGTAGAGTGATGATAACGGGGGGGAAGGCATACTTAGATTATGTGTGTGTAATGGAAAGATAGAGAGTCTAGATTATTAGATGTAAATGGTTAAGGGGCGGGGAGGGGATATCGGATCACTATTTGGTGGTTGCCAGGTTAAGGGGGAGGAGAGGTGACGATTAAGGAAAGGGGAGAAAAGAGGAGAGTGGAAGGATAAAGGTGAAAAATTGGAGAGGATAGTATGTAAGAGGAGTTTGGAGGTATGGAGCGCACAGTGGAGAAACGTTGAGTAAGGGCACGGAATTGGGAGGTGGATGGGGAGTGAAGAGATTTAGAGAGGCAGTATGTGAAGAGGCTAGAAGGGTATGTGAGTAAAAAGGGTGGGTGCAAGCAGAAGGAAAGGGAGTGAAGGGTGGAGTGAGGAGGGTGAAGGAGGTGGTGAAAAGGAAAAAAGGAGCTTATGTAAAATGGTTGGAAAGTAGGGAGAAGATAGCTGGAGGAATATAAGAAGGTTAGCAGAGTGGAAGCAAAGGGGAGGTGGAGAGGCGAAAGAAGAAGAGCAAAAGGGGAAGGGTGTAGAAAAGTGAGGGAAAAATTTTGAATCGGGGAGTAAAATGTTCTGGAAAGAGGTTAATAAAAAAAGGAAGGAGGAGGAGGGTTGGGGGAGAGGATTCAAGGGAGAGATGGTGATTGGAATAGGAGGAGAGGAATAGGGTGAGGAAGAGTGGGGGGATATTTTAGTATACTATTGAATGAAGGGGGTGGGGTAGGGGAGGTAGATATGCAAGAGGTGAGGATGGGAAACGAAGTGGGGAGGGAGGGGGAGGATGAAATACAAATGGAGGAAATTATTAGGGCCGTGAATAAAGGAAAAAAAGGGAAGTCCGCAGGTCTGGATGGTGTGAGAATGGAAATGTTGCAGAAGGGAGGTATAGGGGTGGAGGAATGGCTGCATAGGTTATATAACATATGTTGGAGGAGTGGTGAGGTACCACAGGATTGGGAGGATGGATGTTTGGTTCCCCTGTATAAGGGGAAAGGGGATAGGATGGAATGTGGAAATTATAGAGGTATATGTCTTTTAAGTGTGGTAGGGAAAGTGTACGGAAGAATACTGATTGAGAGAGTAAGAGGTTTAACGGAGGGGAGAATAGGGGAAGAACAAGGAGGATTTAGGGAGGGAAGAGGGTGTGTGGACCAAGTGTTCACACTAAAGATGCTTGTGGAGAAAAGTATTGAGAGGAAAGGGAAAGTGTATGGATGTTTTTTAGATTTAGAGAAAGCATATGATAGAGTGAATAGGGGTGAACTGTGGAGGGTGTTGGAGGAAAATGGGGTGGGGGTAATTTAGGGAAAGGTATTAGGGCTTTTTATAGGAATAGTAGAATGTGTGTGAGAGTGTTAGGAGGGGAGAGTGAGATGTTTGGGACGGTGTGTGGATTGAGGCAGGGGTGTGTAATGTCGCCGTGGCTATTCAATTTGTTTATGGAGAGTGTTTGCAGAGGAATGGTGAGGGAGGGGAGGGGGGTGGAATTGATGAAAGGGAATGATAGAAGGGAAGTGAACATTATATGTTTGCGGATTGGATTACTGCCCTAGTGGCGAAAGAACGCGGAAGCTGAGTATTTGGTGGGGAGTTTGAAGAGAGTGGTGACAAAAGCGGCTTAAAATAAATCAGTAAGAGTAAATGTTAGTGTTTGAGAGGAGGAAATGAGGAGGGAGGGTAAGGTTATGATAGGGGAGTAGGATATGAAGAAGTAAAGATTTAAATTAGGATGGAGTTGACGGTAAGGGAGGAGGATGAAGGAGGACGATAGAAACATAGAATAGTGAGAATGAGAGCTTTGAGTGGTCTGAAGAATATGATCAAGGGGGATCTATCACGGACAATTTAAAGATAAAGTATTGTTTGAAAAATCTGTTGTATCCAGCGGGTTATAATGGGTGTTGAAACCTGGGTTTGAATGCTAGGTCCAGGAAAAAGTTGGAAGTATTTGAGATGAAGGGGTTGAGAGCGGTTTGTGGGGTTAGCAGAAAGGAGAGGATTAGGAATAGGGTGGTGAGGGAAAGTGTGAATTGGAGGAAGCTGGTGGAACGAGCGCGAGAAAAGGGGGGGGATTGCTTATAAGATGGTAATAATGGGCATAATTAGTGAAGAATAGAGAGACAGAGCAGTGCAAGTTAGAAGAGTATGGGAGGCGAGGGATCAGAAGGAGAGGAAGGGGAGACCAAGAAGGAGGTGGATGGATGAATAAAGTAGATGATGGAGGGGGATGGGGGAGGAAGAGGGTAGGGTGTTGGCGAGAGATAGAGGGGTGGAGGAGGTGGGTGAGGGCGAGATGAGGGGGGTGTGAATGAGGGAGGCTGTACGCACCACTACCCGCTCAAGCGGGACAAAAGTGTATGTGCAATAATAATAATAATAATAATATATATATATATATAGTAGATATATATATAATATATTATATATATATATATATATATATTATAATATATATATATTATATAATAGTATATATATATATATTATATATATATATATATACTATATATATATATATAAATTAATATTATATATATTATATATATATAATTATATATATATATATACTATATATATATGTTAAGTGTCTAAAGCTGACATTATGTAACTCGAGAAAGACAGCACCTACAGTGCTGATTTGGAATCAGCAGTAAGCTAAGTTTGGTTTTATTTTTTTTTTATGTTTTTTTATTTTTGCAGTTATCACCAATAAGTGTCCTAATAATTTTTGTAATATTACTTTTTTTATTATTAGAGAAAATATTAAAAAAAATAAAAGTTTGATTTTTTTATATTTTACTTAGTTTAAATTATTTCCAAAACCTAATGGGAGTAAATTTTTTTTTTTTAAATAAAGGAATACCATAGGGTAAACCAAGATGGCAGGAGTCGGGGTCTCTCGGCCTCCCGGTGGACGACGGGGGGACTTCGTCCCCCCTCTGTCCCCCGTCAGCTCGAGCCCCCTAAATGGGGAAAATAAATTTTTATTTAAATATTTCCGACGAATAATTGCAAAAAAAAAAAAAAAACATTAAAACCCCTCCTGAAAGTTTCCGCTGATTCCAAATATGATATTTGTTTACTGTAGTCTGCCGTTCTCGAGTTAACATTGATTTAGCTTTTAGGACACGTCTGACCTTATTATATTATTATATTATTATTATTATTATTATTATTATTATTATTATTATTATTATTATTATTATTATTATTATTATTATTATTATTATTATTATTATTATTATTATTATTATTATTATTATTATTATATTTTTATTATTAAATTGATATATTCAATTACAATTGAACTTTAGAACGAATTTTCCTTTAAAAAAAATTTAGCGAAGCCAAATAATGCTCAATAGAAATGCCTTTCTTACAAAAAAAAATCGAACTCAAAATCATAAGCCTTACGCTATTCATAGCCTAGCTTAGGTAAAATAGTATTGCAAAGGTGTCAGAAGTTATAAAAAAGGTACCAAAAACTATATTGCCTGCCGATCTAGAATTGGCTATATATATATAATATTAATATATATATATATATAATATATATCATATATATATATATATATATTATATATATATATATATAGTATATTATATATATATATATATAATATATAGAATATAGAATATAGAATAGTTAACCGATATATATCGAACGAACAATGTAATCGATTTTTTTTTCGATTATTTCCATTCAATAGCGCGAAAAGGTTTCCAATAACAGCTTTTCTTTTTTTTTTTTAATGAATCCCTTAGACTAAATAAATTATAGGACACAGACATGTTAACACTCTAAAATGTCCTACTAAATACTGTTGACGGCAATTTCTTAGATAAGCAGGCAATAAAAAGTACTTGAACGTAAAACATACTAAAATGTTGCTAGGATGTATAAATTGTTCCAAAATATTTATATAAAAATATAGTGAAGCAAAATTATTTTAAAAATATGTTCCTTTTATAAAAGATTATAAAATAAGGAAAAGCCTCACTCTATACATAGCTTATCATTCAATATTTTAAGATTACCAATGTTATTTAATTAATTTCTAGTGACGTAAGAATTATTGCTGCTGTTAAATGTTTTCAGATAACTAATTATTAAGTTAATAATTCATATTATTATTATGATTATTATTATTTTATATTCATTATCCTCTCTCTGG
>JABUQX010082892.1:0-22726 GCA_015478945.1 Trachelipus rathkii | reverse complement strand
ACATTTATTATATATTAATTATTATTATTATCTATTATTTATTTTTACTTATGTAATTATTATATTTTATTAATTATTATTATTATATTATTTATTAATTATTATTACTTATACTTTAATATTATTATTACTTTATCTATTATTATATATTAATTATTATTATATATTATTATTCATTAATTATTATTATTATTATTATTATTATTATTATTATTATCTAATTATTATTATTTATTATTAATTATTATTATTTTAATTATTATTATTATTTAGAAATTATAGATCAGCGTCAATTTTAACATACTTTTACAAGTTTTTCAATGCTTTAAATTCAGTGGTACTCCATACATTCTTATTTTCATTAAGGACTTATATCGAGTTAATAAAAAGAAGTTAAAAACTTTTATGTCTTACCAATATTCGCATGTATACTTCAGGCATGATCCCGGTTAACTAACTATTATTTATAATGCAGCTTACAAAAATTAAATTTCTAAATATAAAAATCTATTATTTTAACATATATTTTTGATAAAAATCAAAAAAAAAAAAAAAAACTTTACTTATTTTGCAAAATTACAGCTACTTAGTCTGGATACTAGGTGAACTGCAAAACACTCAAATATTGTTATAATTTGGATCCTTTAATGCTTCATTTCATTAAATGATTATACAGGTGTGTGTCATAAATTTTTTTAATAAAAGAATTGCTGCTTTTACTGGAAGATATTTGAATTTTCAAACTTGAAATAAATTTTAAAACAACTAGCATTCAACTGGCTAGGGAGGGGATTTTTGTTTGATCCCGTCGTGTAGATGCCTCCCATATTTTATGGTTATACAGTGTTGCATAGTTCGGTTCTTAAATTATTTTTGTAAAGACTGCATAATAAATTAATTTAGTTAACCGTAATCATGCTGAAGTATACAGGCCCGAAATATGGTATAACATTAAAGTTTGATTTCTGTTTTATTCTCCGAATAGTCCCTTATAAACTTTCTTCCTGAAACCATTAATCGGCTTAAGAAGATTGAAAAGAAAATTGTAAAAAAATTTATTAATTTATATTGTATTATATTATATTATTACTAATAATTTCTTTTATATAATTCATTAATTATTTTATTATTATTATTATTATTAATTATGTATTATTGTATTAGTATTTATTATTTTTGAAATTATATGTTGTATTATTAATTATTAACTATTATTATTATTTTATTTTAATTTTTTATTTAATATTTTTTTTAATTATTATTGTTAAATTATTTTATTATTTAATATGAATTAATAATAATTTCTTATTATAATTAATAATTAATATTAACTTATATTACTAAAAGATTAATGATATGAATTTCATAGGGGGAGATAGTATTGAATATCGAATTAGTATTTGTTATTATAAAATGTCATAAAAAAAAAAAAATTAAATTATATATAATATGATTTTATAATTATATATATTTCAAATGACATCAATATTGTAAAATTATCATACGATTCTTAATTTAATATTATTGAGAGTTACTTAATTTAAGATATTGAAATGTATGTGAAGTATAATCTGAAGTAGGAATTAATTAATTTATGAAATGAATGTTTAGGTTGTGTATTTACAATCTTGTTTAATTATGAATCGCATTATTAAAGAAACATTGTCTGAATAGCTAAATTTTAACTTGCAATAATATATAATATTAATTTAATTAGTGAAACCGCGGAAGAAACATGTAATATAATATAGGTTATAGTTTAAAATAAAGTATTAATTTAATAAGTATATTTGGTATATAAGAACGAATATTGAAATTTCTAAGAAATAAAGTATTATGTATTGATGATGTAGAGAATGAAAGCACAGTAGATAGAGAGGAAAAGAACAAGAACGGGGATCATGGCGCGCCAAATGAATAACTGATTACGATAAAGAAGGTAAAGTAATAAACAAAATCTTATGAATAAGATTTAACTCTGTAATTAATCGTTATCTAATAATAATTATAAGACTATAGAAACAGCAGCAGATACATATATTAGTGGTAAGTGATGGTGGATCAGTACACAAAATAAGTAGTAATGGTAATAATAGCTGTATCAGATGGAAATATTAGTAATAAAGATAACATAACTTGATCTATAATATCGTACTCCGAGCGATCATGTCTTCTCAGAGGGATGAATGAATAGCAAAGGGTCAAGATTTATATGTCAACTTTATGGCTAGGCAAGATTGAGGTAAGCTACATATATAACTACGTAAAACAACTCTAATATCGAATAAAATTGTACAGTATATTATACACCCTAAGTACCTTATGATAGTAATAGTATCGTGTGAAAACTCCACTCTACACATAAAGACAATTAATATTAATATATAAATTTCTCTAGATTATCTAATACTAAGCAATATTGCTAAGATGAAGATAAATAAGATTTAGATAAAATAATAATAGACCATATTGAACTGTTTAGAGGAGTAACATGACTTCGTATTAGAGAATACCCAATATCCTTGTGGATATGGTAGATCTACTGTTAAAAAGTAGAAGAAATCAATAAAAATAGTGAAAGAACTCGAAAAGTGAGTGCTATAAATAATATGATGATAGTGAAGAGTGTAATAAATTAAGTGATTTTATCGAATAGATAGAATAATGAATATAAGTCATCATAGTGATAGCCACTATATAAATTAGAGTGTAAATGAATAATAATAAAGAGACAGTCGAGATGTAGGTGTATTAAGAATGGGAATAAGTCTGAATGCATGAGGCATGCTCAGCTGGATATTATGGGTTAACTATCGAAAGAGGTGAGTATGGATATGTAAGTCTACAGCGGGGATGACAGTGACTAGTACTCACTGAATTATGTAATGGGGATATAGGGAATAAAAAAGAGGTAAGTATTAATGTCATATTTGAGATCAATATAGAAATGAGTAAATTGGACTATTTGGATACCACATTAATTCTCGCTAAACGCATAAGAAGGGAGGAAAAAGAAAAAGATACAAAAAAGAGAAAAAAAAGGGCAATGAAAGAGAGCAGCAAGATAAAGACCGTTTCAAGACAAATGTGCAGTCAAGTGTGCGAAGGTATAAGCGGCAAATACAGTGGAGCACAGTTGTGATTCACCACAGCTCGAGAGACGTAGATCACACAGGACACCTTCAGTATGTCGCACATGATTAGAGAGCAAAAGCGTCTCAGAACAGAGCAAGTCCGGGACTCAAAATATTAGGCCCTTTGAGCCCTTAGCTGCGGAAATACACTCATCTAATTAATATGCAAGTCCGTATAATTGATTATCCACGCAAATGAGAGAGAAGTCCCACCAGTATCCGCTTCAATTATATCCCAAGACATTGACTCACCGATATTATAGAAGGAGTGAGGAAGAAATGGGAACAGTCAGGTAATCAGATCTTGAGTATAACACTTTTCATTCCTAGTAGGTAAGGTTATAAGTTCTTTATGAAATATATAATATAGATAGCTCATATACCTTTTTCCATGGAGTTGATGTTTTCTTACTAAGAGATGCATGATTAAGAACCTACCTACATACTATGTGAGTCTCCGCCAGTTTTTTAGTAGACATGAATCTATTATCTAAGCTAGTTGATCTTTGCAAGATTTCATATCAATTTTACCTGTTTCGCATCATATTAGGATGTAAATGTGTACGATGTTTTATCTTTCTGTAATAGATTCCAAAACACAAAAATCTTTTTGTCTAGTGTAGTGATGTGCGAAACATGAGAAGTTGTGAGACAGTGTATCTACTGGATGTGATATAGATTAAGATGTGCGTCGTATAAGTGATAAAGAGAGGACTCATTTCATTCAGAATATGCTTGAAAAATTTCAACAGCGATCTTAGTTTAAGACTTTAAGTTGAGGACTACTAAACTGCAAAATCTATATAGCACGAATTGAAGTGTACGAAAATGATATTATAAAGATGTAAGCCCAATAAGATAGATCTTTTAGAAGGCAATGAAAGAAGATGTGTTAAACAAGACGATAAAGAGACAGCCTTCTCAAAGTAAATGCTAGAATAATTGCAGCACGCGTTAATTATTTTCTATTAATACATGAATATAGGAGTGTTTTCTAAGTTTAAACACTTAGTGTGAGAGTTTAATGGTGATGAAGAGTCTTGATCTGTGCTTGGAGGAAGGGTGTTCATAAACTCAAGGAATTAGAAGTAAACAAACACCATGATGATACAGAAACGATTGTGATCTATGTATAATTAATTCCCATTCAGGAATAATGTAACTGAATGCAACAAGTATCACGACGCCGTAATGGCATTGACGAAAGACATATAGTGTTTCGAGCCTGGATGTGTATTCTACATCGATAGAAAAGCATTTATATAATATAAGATTTAGTTATATTTAAATTTTATATATTTGATAATATATGTATAATCCTATCTGGTGGTGCACCATAGTAAATCCCTGCTCTGAATTTACTCACACACAGTAAAACTAAATCCAACAAGTGATTCTACGCATTGTATTATCTCCTCAAAAGCAAACAACAGGATTCCAAGACATATACGTGAATGAGATGGTGAAAATATAAACATTGTTAATCTTTTTGCTCCAATAAGATCCCGACTTTATATGAAAACCCAATAGCTAGTAAATTAATATAGCTCATAATCGTTCAACGTTCATTACTTTATTAGTGTCCTCTCAAAACTCCTATATTGAAATAACCCGGGAAAAATAGAGGTTTAATACAATAAATATATAAGGCGCGAATAGATGGTAACAAAAGTTAACGGCTAATTATATATTATACCTAATTTATTAAAAATCAAATATATAAAATTAGTGTTATACTAACTCTGTATTGATATACTACATTTATACTCATATATTCTACTTAGCCAAACTAATAAAAGACCTATAAATCTTACTTATATGCAAGGCCTATTAACTATCTATTTGCTTCCTATAATATTCTTAAATGACCTGTCTCCAACTACTATATATTATTTATGTAAACGTAGAATATGTATATAATATATATTACTTATATGATAGTACGATTATTATTCGTCTATCATATAATATCCTTACTATATATCATACATTCCTTCTACTTTATATACCTAATTATACTATCATATCAGGGTTGGGTTCAAGTACCCTACATTACTCACTGTACTACTGTCCTTGGTACTCTCAGTACATGTTTATTGCTCCTACCGTTCCGTACTTTGTACTTGTACTCTGGTATTGAAGTTTACTAAACCAGTGTACTTGTACTTGTAACTTGTACTTGAGCCTTGTACTTCGACGGTACTTGTTTGAATTGTATTGCAAGTACTTTGGCATTTTAAAACTGCCATATTATTTTATTTTAATTTTTCTTATATTTTTCTACATATTGATATTATTTTTCCTTATTATTATTCTAAATAAATTTCCATTTATTAATGTAGTCATTTTCATATATATATAATATATATATATATATATTTATATATTACCTACCGAGGCCTTTCACTCACTTATATATTATATATCTCCTTTATTCTATAGATATATTTTCTTTACTAAATATTATACATATTTTGTAATATATATTATAAAAAGCAAACACCTTTTTTCCACCAAACCGTGGCGTGGGTAAGGGCGCTAACAATGCACCAGTGAGTAAACAGAAAAAGTAAGTAGAAGAATATGAACAAACGAAAAAGAAGCCCAGCCTTACCTCCCTTGTATACCTATTAGTGGGAACTCCTCATTTTCACTCGCCTCCAGAATCTTTGCTGACTCAATCCACTTTTCTGTTCGGTTCCCCAGCCAGTCGATTCCCAAACACCACCACCTATACATTCCGCGCTAACCAAACCAGACTAAATCCATCCTTCTTTCAACATGAATCAAATCTTCCATTTATTCTCTCATTTATCCCTCTTTTCACACCATACAACTCTGTAGACATACGTTCATTCATCATCTTATCATTTCTCATCACAAATAACACTCCCCTAAGATTGTCCTTGAAACAATGTACTTCTAGATTTATACCTCTTATCCCAGACCTTAGTTTCACTACATATACATTAACACAGGTAAAACAGAACACAACCCTCCATCAGACCCTTAAGACTTAGTCCTTTTCCATCCACCAATCTACCAAGGATTTAATATGCACCAAGCCACCTTCGTGCACATTCACACTTCTACTACACTCGACATCATACCGTTCCCTTTTCGTCCAACATTTATGTCGAGGCATTGGTCTTTCTTTCTTTCTTTCATCTTTCTCTTTTTCCCAGACTGAGGATAAGGTGCGCGTGTCATGCATCGAAAGAAAGCAGTTAGAAGAAATATGTGACAAAGCTGAAAGGAAAGCCCAGGCCTTAACCGCCCGCCTCTGTACCATTAATTATTGAGAACTTCGTCACAGACAGAAATCCACCTAAGACTTCATGGGGACTGCGGACGGACCCTCATATGGTAAATTCGCAGTTGTCAAGGTTCATCCCTTGGCCGGTGAGGGCCATCCCTACCCCATACAAAACCCCGCCATTCTCTCCGATCATGCACCTTATTCTCGCCTCTGCCCAAACTCACATTTCTCTCCTTAACACTTCTTTCACAGACTCAATCCACTTTCCTCTTCGGTCTCTCCAGCCGGTGGTTCGCCAACACACGTCTCCATTATACACCGCTAACCAACGAGCTATCAATTCATCCTTTGCACTGAGCCAACCCATCTCAACATACTTTCATTTATTCGGTCGTCTCATTTACCCTTTCTTCAACCACACAACTTCTATAATACGTTCAATTCAAGTTTATAATTTCTTTTCACACCTAGCATGCCCTTAGGATTATGCCATCTGAACACATTGAACTTCCATAGAATACCTATAAACATATCTTATTCAGACCAATAGTCGTCACTACTACAATCAACACAAGGTAACAATACTCTGCAGACTCTAGCGCACTCCAAGACTTCAGTCCTAAATCTTAAATCCCCACCAACGATTAATTGACAGCACTTCTGCCATTCACAACTCTCCATACTACCACTCTGCATCATCCGTTCCCTTCGCATCCAACAATTAAGCTAAATATTTAAATTCAGACACCTTTTCCAGTGCTCACCATCTAACATAAACTTCACACTTTGAGGCTGTCCTCACTCACACCAAACCTTACTCTTTAGTCACGATTTACTTTCAACCCCTCCTTTTTACAATATATATTCTAAATATTTAAACTCAGTACTTGTTCCAGCTGCTCCCGATCTACACTAACTTCCACCGAGGACTTCCTCATCAAACATTTAACACTTATATTATCTACCTGTTACTTTCAAACCCACCTTGTTAACACATCTGCAATCTCTCTACCAATCCTCATAAACTCTTCAGATTTACCGCACAAAGCCATATTTATATATATAGTACTATATATATATATTATTTATTTATATATTATATAGTGTATATATTATATATATATTATTATCAATATACTATATATATATTATAGGCGACTTGGTGATGATTGGATTTGAAAGTTGTATAACAGCTTATTTGGAAGGGTTAGTCCGATGGAGTATGGTGGTGGAGGTGGCAATATTAGTACGTCATATATAAAGGGTAAGGGGGATAATTGATAACTGTAGTATTATATGTGTATTTTATTGAGTGTTGTACGGTGAAGGTTAAATTTCTGGCTATTTTTGGTACGAAAGAGTACCGTTCGAATGGACAACTGAAGAAGATTAAGGAATCAAGAATACCAAAGGGGTTTTAGAGTGTAAAAGGATGTGTGGATCAAATCCCGACATTGAAACAAATGACAAATTGGCGATAAGAGGGTCGAGACCATGTGATTTGACAATATGGATGGCAACAGGCGCATTACAGGATTAATAGGGAAAGGCCATATAGCGGCGTGTGTTAGTGATATGGCATTGGTGGTAAGCTTCTGAATGGATCAAAAAGTATGTATGACGATAGTGAGCGTGTGTTAAGAATAAATATAGAGTCGAAAGTGATTGGTTTAATATTAATAGGCGGAGTGAGACAGGATCGTGCTAATGTCTCACTTGGCGATTTCAATCCGTAATATTGATGAGACATTATGAAGAATTAGAAATGGAGTAACGGTGTGGATGACCAAGGGATAGTGTAGATGATGGAGAATGGGAGAAGAAGTTGGGAGAGGTTCGCTCGCGCCGTGGTATTTATCTGAGGCATTGATTCTAGTTTTCTGTGGCGAATCTGAAAGAGTTTTGAGAGGACTTGTAGAGGATGTTAGTAAGGGGATGTAAAAGGGGGGGTGAAAGAACCTAGATCAAGGCGACTATTCTTATCTTATAGATAAGGGTTTATGGTTAGTGAGTTGGCAGCGCGTCCCGCCCCCCAGGTGTGAAGTTACTCGGGTGCATAGATGTGAAGTTCAGTCCTCGCGCACAGAAAGGTGTTTTTGCTGGAATTTAAATTTTTTATATACATGTTGAATGAAAAGGGAGCGGATGATGGAGTGAATGTAGTAGGAAAGTTGTGTAATGGGCACTCATATACGGTGTGGCTTGGCTGATGCAATAATCGCTTGGGGAATTAAGGACCTACCTTGACGCTGCTAGCGGGTTGTACATTCGAGAGGATATGTCTGCATTACAGTGTTAAAAGATCTCAATAAGATTAGGGTGGCATATCTCTCTCCAATTTAACGATGTATAGATTCATTATATTCATTGTGTTTCAGTCATGGCCAACTCTTAGTTGGCGTTTCTAGGGCTGAAAAAAAAATGATTAAAAATGAATAGACGATTATGAGACACTTCGTTAGAGAGTGCTCTGGTCTAAAGATATGCATCATTTACAAACATTACAATAAATGAACAGTAAAGTTAGGCAAATGGTTGGTCAAATGTGTTAAAGGAAATGGATGATAGTCCCTGGTCAACCGCTCTTAATCCCACCGGTTCCGAAATGAACAGGAAGGCTCCTCTTTGGTGGTATTGCATGTGTGTTCCGGAATTACTCAGACCTCGCGGCATGCGGAGACCGAAGAAAAAGTGGATGGATGTAAGAAAATGAGACGCCTGGAGCTAGCGTAGATGAATTTGATGTATGCCATAGGCGAGAAGAAAAAGGTTGTGTTCATTACAGTAAACTGAATGGAAAATTGGCATTGCTAGAGGTATATGTGACGGATAGTATGGACTACATAGGTGAGCATCTTTTCTGTAACTGCGTACCAGTTTCTCGCTAATTTATGTATGTAAAAGACGCGGGCATACGGTAAGGGCTGGGCTTTTCTTTTCTCTTGTTAGTATTCATATATATTATCTTTTCTGTTTTGCAGTGCATGCTACGTACCTTTCATCCTCCATTATTGGGTAGCTTATGTCACGATGGGTGAATGAAGTGACTGATAGGATGTATGATGATGACATGATGGGTGATTCTAGTGATGATGCTATTACGGGGATGATTGGTTAGATGATGACGATGGATGATGATGATTGATTTGATGATGAATGATGATGATATGATGATTGATGATGTGATTTTGCGATGATGATGATGAGATGATGATGTGATGATGACTACTAGGATGATGATGATGATTATATTACTATATTATATATATATATATATTTTATAATATTAATATTATATATATTATATATATATAATATATAATATATATATTACATATATATATATATATATATAATATATATATATATATATTTCTTTCTCACTTTCTCACTCACTCCCATGTTAGGCGTCATGCACCTGTCAGGTTGTCCTGCCACGAGCTCCTCCATCGCCTGTCCGATCTCAGTAAACTCTTTCCTTCCATCCACCCTCCTCAATAGTCATCACCCCTCCTCTCCACCGCTCCTCTCAACACATCCTCACTTCATTTCCGCTCCCACTCCTCTCTCTCTCGCTCACATAATAACTTTTAGCACCACCTATTTTGCTTCCATTTCATCATATGTCCGAACCATCTCAACTGTCTGGAACTCACCAGTATCCAATATACTTTGATTCCCAATTCCGCCCCTCACGTCATCATTCTACCTCCTATTCCAATCTTGTATCAAATATTCAATTTATATTTCATTTAGGAGTGTCATTAATTCATAAAACTTGACTAAAGTCTATAAAATGAATGTAGAAATGCTAAATGTTAGTAATATGCTGTATATATTATTTTACAGAAGTATTATATAGTACGGTCCGAGCACAAGCGGTACAACGACGCAAGTGTCCATTAAACTTTCCAATTCTATAGCTCAACTAATATTAAACCAATCATTTCTACTCCATTTATTCACTCCTAAATATTCAAAATGTTCCGTCTGTTTCAGTACTCCCCCTCCAATTCTATCTTCAACTCTTCCTGCTCCCTACTACCATTTCATAACTCTTCGTTTCCCCCCTATTAATTTCATTCCCTTCTCAAAATAGTACCTCCGTTCCCATGCAATATAAACCTCTGCAGAGCACTCTTGACTCGAGATGCGAGATCAACGCCAGATCATCGCGTATCCAAAGATCTCTCCCCACCATTTCCTGTACCACCTTGCTACAAATAGTCCATAAACGTAATGAACAAATTGGGGAAAGTAAAACTTCCCTGTTTTACCATGTTGTTATTCCCAAACCACTACTATTATCCATTCCTGTGTCTTCACCTTGCAAAAGCTGTCCACACACATGCTTTTTATAGCTCTTATCAGTTTTAGTGGGCCACCTATTACTGCCCTATTTCCCCAGAGATCCTCCAAAGATCTCCCTCGGCACACGGTCGAACGCTTTTTTTAAATCGATAAAGCCCAAATATGCTTTCCGATTGAATTCATAATAGGTCTTTTCACACATCATCTTTAGTGCAAAAAACCAAATCAATTGTCGATTTTCCCTCAAAAACCATGGTTGCCATTCATCTAGTTATTTTCGACTGTTGTCCCTCAATCTTCTTGTTACAATATCTTCTCGTACCACCTTCTGCAATATGTTGGCATCAGAGAATACCCCTGTAATTTTTACAGTCGGTTTTATATTCACAACTTTCTTATAATATATTATTTAACCGATTTATTCCAATCTTCTGGTGTTTTCCCTCGTTCCAGCACTTGTCTATTACTTCCGTCCAATCCACAAACACCCCTTCACAGACTCTCAATATTTCCACAGGCAGCATATCTTCGCCTGCTGCCTTGCCGTATTTCATCTTTCTCATCGCTTGTTCACCTCATCAGGTAAATCTGCATCCCCGCTCTCTCCAACGCACATGTCAGTTCTTCCATGTTCTCTACTTCGTTTTATGTTGTATTCGGTGTATTCGGAGGCTTGGTTCGAAATCTCTCTCTCCACCTTTCGATAATATCGACGGCTTGTTAAAATAATCCATCTATTGTTTATTGCATAAGGTTGGCGGGGCAGAGCCCTTTCATTAGTTTTTTGCAATGTTGTAGAGCTTTCTCGTCCCCTGAAGGTCTTTCTCCAGTTCTCCTCCAATTCTTTCCCGTGCTCTCCTTTTCTCTTCTTTTTTCTGTCAGATTCCTTTTCTGATAGTCATATTCCTCCCTCTCCTCCACTCCTCTAGTCTTTATCCACTCTTGTAAAACATTTCATTTTCTCTTAACTGCTTCTTGCACTCGTTCGTCACCATGGAGTTTGTTTATTTTTCTTCATGAGTTGTTTTCACTTTCACACGATCCTCAGATACCCTCCCACAGGGGTCCTCAATGCTCTCAAACTCTACGTCCACCTCCGATCATCACCAATTCCATTCTTTTGCCCATACCTCTTAGAATTTTTTCTCTAACATTCCGCTTTCGCAACTTTTCCACCATGAATCTCTTCTAGCCTTACATTTATATGGTTTAACACCATCTTTCTCATCCTTTCCTAAAACCAACGGTGATCCGAGTATCTCCCCGAGATCGATGGTAATACTTATCTTCACGTCTTTAAACAGCTTTTGCTATTTGTTTTCATTAAAGTCAATCATTGATTTCTTCTCGTATTCTCTACCCTCTCCATTCCATCTGTACAACGTCCATTTGTGGCTCTCTATGGTTTTAAAAAGTGTTCATCACGCTTCAATCATCTTCTGATACAAAAATCTCTATAACCCCTCCTCGTGCGGGTTTGTTCCTCCGAATTTTTACTCCACAAAGCGCCCTCTCCACTCCCCCAACTCCCCTTCCGTACTCGTCCGCGAGGTCACTATACTTTCCTTATTTACATGCTCGCAAATGTCCGTTTTAAAATGTCAGGCCAATTTTTCTCACGCTCGCTTAGAGTAGATATTTTACGTGATGTGAGCTCTCTACCTTCACATTTTGTAGCTCTCGATAGAAATCTCTCTTTCTTCCAATGGTCTCCTTGTTGGGGAGGCATAACCTTGATTAAAACGCAGACCGTCGATCTGTTGTTGATCGGAGAACCAGGATCCTTTCTATGTTTTGCGCTGCTTTATGACTACTTCTCGTCCGTGTGCTACGTTTACAGGATGTCAGTATCAACCAGAATCACCATTCGATTATCTCGGTGTCCTCCACTGTAGACGAAGTCGGTCAATCACCATTCGCAGGCTTGCAGCCCCTGCACGACAGTATCTGGTTTCACAAAATCCTAGAACACATCAATTTACGGTCCAATCAATCAGGAGCACCATCTCCTCCTCCTTTCCACTTAGTGTAGCCACATTTAAAAGCTTTAGCAAATCCTCAAGGTTTTTTAAGTATTTCCATTTCGTAGGTTCCAATATAGATCACGCCTGTAGTCTACTGCTCATATTCACAGAAAACAGGTTCCAAGGGTTCCCGAACTGGCCCAAAATGTCAACTGGGTTCTGGAGCAAAATTTGATTGACGGTTGAAGGAGTGAGTTCTGCCCCTTCTTTCTGCTTTCCATCCTTGATATTCTAATTATGCGTGACTGGAGCTTTCTAGCTTTTTATGTTATCATGGCCCAAAAAATACGAATGGCTTCCAGAGTCCATCGATGCGGATGTGGTAATGTGTAATGATTGTATATTGACAAACTGGTGATCGAAATATCGACTTCTCATCCTTCTAGTGCCAGTACTATATATCCACTTTTTTTTCTTCATAATAAGGCAGATACACATTTTTTATCCAGATAATTGTTTTCGAATATTCAGTAGTCTTGGATTTGTTCTTGATTTAATAGTCAAATCTCAATCGAAACGTTATATTGCATTTACTATATTTTTAAAAATGGCGTATTAATCTTTTATAAATCAAATTTTCCCTCCCAAACTTGCTTCTCATACAACTATCCAAATTTTAATTTTGCATTAACTTTTTTGATTATTATTCTTATAATTATAACTTTTTCATGACTCTGAATTCACAAAAGTCTGTAAACAATTATTCTTGATCCTCGTAGTCGAGTAATCGGTTTACAAAACTTATTGTTTAGTTGCTCCATAATATTACTAGCTACTGGCCTTCTCCCTTAAACCAATTACTTGCAATCCTATTTAAGCCAGTTACTATCTTGTTTTATTCTATGGTCTCTCCTCTTCTTTCTTCCCGTGTTTCCTCCTCCTACTCCCTAAAGTGTCCTAAATGAGTCCCTTCAAATCCCAACAGTAATCCTGTCAGCGACATGCATCTGTCTTAGAAAAATTAGAAATTCACTGAATTTGTATATATGTTATATATAAGTATATCAGTACTATATATCTACTAATATAAACCTTTGGATAAATAATTTCTAAATTCTTTATAAAAACCTCATATACCTTAAAATTATCTTTATAAATAATATCTCCCTCTTCTACTATAAATATATATCAATTATTCTTTAAAACATTCCTATTACTTACTTTTACGAACGGTTTACTTACTCTGATCTATCTTACCTTAGTATTTGACTATAATTATTATATACTAATACTTATCAATGCAATTATGGACCGTCTCCGGTGTGTAGATGCTTTGGAAAAGGCTGGGAAGAGATCAGAAATAAGAGAAAGAACAAAGAGATGAGTTCGTTGGAAAGTGGAACTGAGCCTAACGAAGATCGGCATAATACTATACGAGAGTTAGTGTTTTGTATTACTAGTTGATAAGGCGGCATTTTATTTGTTAGAAGTGAAGAAGAAATGTTACCAAACTGAACTAAAGGTATTTTAAAATTTCTTTTTCTAATATATCGAAGAAATATAAATCAAAAAAATTAAGTCCAAAACTTGTGAATATTATTAAACTAGAGGAGCTATATCACAATTTTTGTATTTTCCATGATGTATCTGTCATATAGAATCTTTCTCTTCCATCTATACATCTCATAGATTTTTGTAGCATCGGCAGCAAGAAAATTTGGAAATAGTTCTTTTATACATAGAATTCTCATATATATCGTTTCGCTTGTAGTGGATTACAAATTAATATGATATAACTCATCTTTACTTCTTAGACCCGTGGGGAGTCTGGTGCTTCACCCGAGCATTGGATAAGTATTCTAGTGGCACACGCCGAGAGTTAAAAGAGTGAAAGGAATACAAAGGAGTCAAAATTCATCTTGCGACAATAATAATAAATAATGAATTACGATGAAGAATTAATGATTGCATGAGGGTTCGATCGTGGTCAGATCTATTAGAATATATAACTTTGCTCGCATGGTTAATAGGGCTCGAACCAAGTGGGCCTATGCACAACGTACTCCTGGTCTCATATCCTTTGCTTCATCGTCTCGAACCCTGCTCACTTGCGGCATGCGTTTGGCGTATATCGCTTGTGGCTTAAGAAAGCTACTCTTTCTCTGCGAAGTCTTAGGTAGGCGGTTTTGTGCCTAAATTTGGAGAAGATATCTTAATTCTAACGTGAAGTGAGACGACACAGCCCTAACCGCTCGAGAGATTGTTTAAAAACTCGTGGAGGATTCATGGGCAATCCCAACAACCTTTACTTAGAACGTGCGAAAATGCCGTGTGCTGGTATTGTTCCCTAGCAGGTTGCCGTGTGAGTTTCTGGACCCACGAAGGCAGAGCCCTGGACCACTACGGGCCTCGAAGCTCTTACTCATCGGAGAGGTTGTTATAGATGATAATATTGTCTGTGCTCTGCTGCACGATGTTTTGTGTGGATCTCTTTAAAGGTCTCAGTGCTTTACAGTTCTAATGGTGAACTGGTTAGCTTTACTCTTTCTAATTTTACCTGCTCAAACCATTAATAATATTAATCTGACTTAATTCTGTCATGGTAAAAATTCTCTTCCATCCTCTAATGTTCCCTGCCTGAAATTTTAAACTCCCTCTCTTTAAACTCTTTGACGTGCTGTGTAACTAATCTGAATACCGCTAATTTGCGATAAATATAGCTATGATATAACTTGTATAATCTAAAGGTGTAATAACTAAATGCAAACAATTACTACTCATCATCACGCTGTACTTGCTACTATAGTACTAGGGATACTATATCCATAGTAACTAAATGATATACATATGTTAAAATATAGAAATAATATACTATGTACCTTCAGGGAGTAACTTCCTGGAAGTGACCAATAGTTTTGTGTCTTGTATGATTTTTTCTCCCCTGTTGTGTGAAATAATTCGTGAGAGGAGTGCTTTGGTATACTGGATGTACTGTGCATGAAGACTGAAAAGAAGCGTATAAAAAATTAAGAAAGCTTGATAAGTGTGAAAAATTCTTGAAAATGTGAACACCGTCTGAGTAATAAACTTACTGTGATAAAATAATGATTAAGAAAATATTTTTAAGTGAGACTATCATAAAATTGTCCATCTGAACTCATTGTATCTCCCTACTATACTTTATAATAGCTTACTAATTGGGTTTATATCCTACATCTAAATACGATTGGAAAATAAAAGGAATTTTGCATTAAATCTGGTAAATAATAATAATAATGGCTCGATAATTATTTTTATTAATAACTCAGATCCAAATAGATTGAAGAGTTGATACGCGCGCACTAAGTGAATATTGGCCTATATTCCGGGGAGTAAGAAGTAAGAGGAAGGTTTCCCTTGGTATTGAGGAAGGAACTAATAATTGAAAAGGTTTATTGTTCTCGGTCTAGACAGATTTGCTTTATAGCCGCCGAAGGATTTCCGCGCTCTCTATGACCGCAGACACTGAATACGGAATAGCCACTGAATAATGAAATAGAAGTATGAGAGAGAAATGAAGGGAGAGCTGAAGAATAACATCACTGATAGATGAAAATTCAGAAATGTAGATCAGCTTATGTATACCTGGAATGCGATATATTAGCAAGAAAGGAGCAGGAATAAGTGTACGTGGACAGTCGTAGATATTTTTTTTGTCATTAGTATATATTGGAGACGAGGAGAGCTAGTATGTTAGTCCCCTCCGGAACAACCTATGGCCGTATATAGAAACCATATGAGAATGAGCTTGTTTTTAAAGTATATTCTCTGTAATATGAAAGACCCCGCGGTGTAAATGTTATGTGAAGTGGTTTTTTAAAAAACCTGTGTGCTTGTGAAAAATAGTTATAATTAAGATTTGAGTGATCAGTTAGTGTACCACATTATCTCGATTATTGATGAATATCATAAGAATACATTTGGTTAAACCATTTAACAAAGGTGAAGTCAAAAAGGATGGAAGCTGCTGATAATAATTGAATAATAAGGTGTTGAAAAGTGATAGGTGGAAAGACGATGAGAGACTATGAGTGTGAGAAAGATAAAGAATAGAAACGATATGGTATTAGTGGAGAATGAGTCTCGGTGTATAATTATATTAATGAGATAAATGTCTGTTCTAAAAGGAAAATTTCTGGCACGAGAATATTGGGATTCACAGGATGATTATCCAAAAGGGTAAAAGTAAAATAATGCTGAAGGAAGTCATATGAGTAAACAGATTGAATAAGGAAGTGACTGACAAAGGTTTCAGAAGAAGATTGGATAAAAGTAGGAAATGGAAAGAACCCTTTGGAACACTAATACTTATAATAATAATATATATATATATATATATATATATATATATAAAGTCACTAAGTCACCACCCGTGACTTTACCTTGAGTCAATCTAATACGTATTCCATCTCACGCCCTAGAAACTAAGTCAATTGTGAATGACTTCAGTGATCGGCGGTTGTATTATGTTGTGATGTGATTTTATTAAAAATCTGTTTTATAAATTTATTTTATATTAGGTTAAGCATTAACATTCTATGCTTTAAAATAAACTTGTAATAATAGTATAAAAGTGATTGTATTACTTTTCTAAATAACTAAATTGTAAATTGTGAAATCTTGCCGTTCATTCTATTCTCAATAAATCGGTTCTGTTGCCACCCAATTTATAATCCATTTATTGGTAAGTGATCAAAATTATTATTGAGCATCATATGTATATCTTATAGAAAGAAATTAAATATAAATGTACATATAATGCTCATCATGGTTTTACAGAGAATAATAAATTCCAATCGGTATCTTACCTATTTGTATGCATCTATATATATATATATAGGTATATATTAATAATATATATATTATATACTACTATATATATATATTATATAATATATATATATAATATATATAATATATAGTTATATATATAATATACTATATTATTATATATATATATATTATATATATATTATGTAATAGGTAATAAATATGTATTGGCCATTGTTTATGAGTCGATATTCAGGGTGTCCCCTTCTCTTTGTAGAGTGTGTTACCCTAAGACGCAGTATTGTAATAATCAGTGTGCTTATTGGACGACGATGTTAGTATTATTAGAATAAGAAAATGTTTAGAAGTTAATTTGGAAGATTAGATTTCGCATTACGAGAACAATGCATGGAGAATAATTCCTTTTAACTTAATATATGTTTGTGTGGAAAGAGGTAAAATAAGGAGTTAAAAACTATCTAATCACGATTAGTTATTATACGCCTAAAAGCCTTAGCTGAACAGACGATAATACTAGCCTTAAAACATGGCGAGCCTGTATAGCTGTTTTCTCTTTCAGATGATACATGCTTCCTACTACGATAAAACGCGTTGCTAAAGTCCGCTCTGCCAGAAATAATTTTTATGTTTTTTTCCTGCAGATAGTTGTTACTCGCATCGTCATTTCTACGTTTTTATTTGGCGACCCCACCTCACTCTATTAATTGAATGTATTAAATTAATTATTCAAGAAAGAGTAGAAAAACTGCCCGTATTTCACCAACGAAAGCAATTCCTTAAAAAATTGCAATCAAAAAACTATCATTCCAAAATAAAAAACTCTTCTAAAATGATAAAATCGTTCTAATTACAATTTTATTACTCTAAAAGTTAGTGTATGTATGAATTTATTATATAATACATGGATTTAAAATTGGTCTCTACAAACGCATGGAAAACTGAAGCTGTGCTATAGAGAAAGCTGGATTACAACTAACCTCTGACTAATCATAACTTTCACCTATGCAGACGTATCAAATTGAAAGTCATCAAAGGCCACTCCCGTATTCTATGCCAGAAGGACTACTTACGTACCTATTATACAAGAGGCGGGACCAATGAGTTTTCCAAGTCAGACCCCTCGACTAGAAAAATATAAGTAGAGTCATCCCAAGAGCTAAGTGACTCCTCATACTACTTTAAACCAACCATAGAGCATTCATATTAAAATAATAATAATATAATAATATAATAAAAATAAAATAAGTAATAAATTAATAATAATAAAATATAATAATATATAATTAATATAAGTAATAATAATAATAATATAATAAGAACTGGCGGAATATAATAGCATTATATTGAATGATTTGATGATGATGATTTTGTCTGATCACTAAAGTAGCCAACATTGTGATTGCTATAAAGAAGCAATCAACATTGATAGTTCAATCAACAAATCAACAATCATTAATGATTAAAACAATCAACATCTTTTAAGCAAAGAAAAATAAGATGACTACTAATAAAATTGAACTTCAATAAATTGTCATTAAGCAAAATTCCATTGTCTTCGATTTTTGCAATTTGGCATTTATAAAAGGAAAGAGTATTGAACTCCGATTTTACAAATCTTGAGTCTTGAGATCTTGAGTTTTGAATCTTGAGTTCTTGAGTCTTGAGATCTTGAGTTTTGGATCTTGAGTTTTGAGATCTTGAGTTTTCTTGAGTTCTTGAGTTTTAAATCTCAAAATCTTGAGTTTTTGCTCTTTCCCTTTTGTATTTCACATATTTCATATAAATATATCTGGTTTGTTCTGGGAAAAGGAATTCTTCTTTTCTTTTCTTTTAATTGTAACATTCTTTCTTTTCATAGATATATATATAATATACTGTATAATATAATATAATATATATAATAATTATATATATATAGTATTATGATATATATATAATATATATATAGTATATTATAGTATAGTACTATATGTGAATAGCCTCCGAAACCTTCTCTGGTATAACCTTTCATAGATCATATGTTGAGCACTAGCAGTATATATATATATTATATATATATATATTATATATATAGTATATATATATATATGAATTATATATATATATATATTATATAGTATAATAATATATATATATATATATATTATATTATGATATATATATATAATATATAATATAGTATATTATATATATATATTTCTAATATAATATATTGATGAAAAGAGCGGTATTGGAGGAAAGAAAATATAATATAGTACCACATGATATGAGTATACTAAATTGATAATAATATATATATATATATATATATTATATATATATATATATATATATATTATATATATATATAAAGCATATTCCCGACCAAGAAATCTGTGTGACGAGAGCAACTGCGAACAGAAATGAAATAGTATCAATTATTAGTATATAATAATAAATATTATATTAATATATATATTATATACTATATATAATAGTATATATATATATATATTGATATATATATATATCTAGTATATATAATATATATATATTATATATATTATATATTATATACTATATATATAAGAGTCATATACATATATGTATATTATAGTATATATATATAGTATATATATAAATATATAGTATATAATATATAATATATAATAATATATATGATATATATAGTATATAGTATATGAGTATATGTATATCATATATATTTCAGAAATTCTTTCACCGATGACTGGACGATCAGCAGAATGGATACTGAGGGTAGTGCTGCATACTTCTGACTACCAATACCGATTACTATTACTGCTGCTACTGATACTATTACTCCTTGGTGATGTGATGCCAATACACAACAGGCTCAGCAAGTTCGAGTAGTAAATGGTGCCTATGCAAAGCTCCAACCTGGGGTGCATATAGGGGTATTTCTTCGAAGTAGGAACTACCTCGACTCCATAACAAACATACCTAATCTTTATTCCTTTGCATGTACCTAAGTCTATGACATGAACAGCATGTCATGGGTCCCCAGATTTCAGTAGCTAAGTATAGGACTCTTTCCTATCCTTACGCGTATAATGCGTATTCACTTGCTCCTTCTGTAAACGCTTCACTTAGGCATAGCCCGCTCACTTACCATATATTATCAGCACAGCAAATTCCCTTTGCTCTTCCTCCTTCCCAACCGGGGTCCTATGCAACCTCAGAACCACCGCCTATTCATTGACCCCATCATGAAAAACGTGAGTTCGACCCCGGCAACCATTACAACGTTTTTTATAGATACGAGGTATCCCGTTCCGACGCTTGAAGGGTATGACTCCAAAGGGGTTTTTACAGGGGTATCAGTGAGAAAGTGGCTTTCATGTATGGAGGATTATTTTAAAGCAGATGGAATAGATACTGATGAGAAAAAGTTAGCTTCCTATTCCAGATATGTTGACGCTAAAGGTTCATGTAGAGAATTCATGAATGAACATGAAGAGCTGAGGTTCGCAAAAACATGGAATGAGTTCGCAAGAAACCTTCTAAAAATTCTTGATCCGCCCACGGCCGAGTCAACTTTTAGTACATGCAACGTCATTGATGAAATAAATTGGAACCATAGCCGTCCTCTCATCCTATATGCCACTGAAGTATCCAAGGCAGTACAGGAGTTTGAGAGACATTTTTATGCTCAACATGGAGAGGAAGCTTTCAAACAAATGTAAAAAGACATTTAAATTTGCTAAAGTGTAACAAAAGAAATTCCTAAACACTTCAGCCGAAAGTTATGAGATATTTTGATGCAAATTTAGTCTCTTCACCTCAAATTTGAACAATTAGAGCAGAAAACATTCCAATGCTATTTCCCAAACCTTTCAAGGAGGATCATCCAACCCTTCTCGACATAGTCAGAATGTCGTACGCTCATTTCAGGCGGAAATTCCTACGGAAAACTCCCAAACTTAATGATGCCAGTGTCCGAATTGAAGAAGACAGTAATAATAAACCCATTTATGTTACAGATGAGACGATATGGGCAAAAACCAATGAGTGTCGTCTATAGGCCCTTACTGCTCCTCCGTGTTCAGACTATGCATCTGCCAGATCGGACGCAGACGCGGTAGAGGCTCTTCCTGGGCGATTATCAGGAATCCCCGGAGGCTTAAAGAAGAGTCAAAAAATTTATCTCCTGTGGAGTAGACAGGAGAAGTCAAGGCAGCACAGCAACACAGGAGAGGGTTAAGAGTACAAATATAATGGAAAGAAGAACTTAATAATAGGAGATGGTAGGGGAGAAGGGAGCCAGAAGGGAGGCAAACTCAGAGTGAATACTGCTTCTCTCGATGGCTTCTCCTCAGCAGCTTCTTCTTCTCCGTATAACCATACGTTCACTGCCTACTTATGCTCGCTCTCAATCTTTCAGATCTCCTAATGCACCTCAATCTAATTTCTCTTATCTGTTCCACTTACCTATCCACCTCACAGCTATGCCTCAAGAAGAATGACCGCTGGCCTTCTAATAACCTCGTTATTATAATTTCTGTATTAACTAAATCTTATAAGTAATTGATAGACGTAAAATATAAAGCGCTATGAGTGATCCAGCATGCATATAGATCCTTCGGAAAACTATGCATCACTTCCCCCTCGCCATATACCATTCAGAGATTATAAGTCGTTCATATTACCCTCAATAGATAGACAGAAATGAGGAGTCCTCCTTCTGAGGACCCCCCTTTTTACCAGTAGTTGGATATTCTCCGACTCCGATATCTGACGAAAATTATTCTTCAGGAGTCTGTCAGAAAGACTTCGTCTCTTCTAGCTACTATTTTGCCTACAGACAATCTCTGCTCTTTTGGTTAGACCATGATCTTTCATGTCCCGTAATTTTGCTCATATCCTTTTCCACTTTGGTCACCTAAGCAGAAAAGGAGGCGGGAAGCGGCCGTGACCAGATAGCTAATATAGCCTTGCCTATACCAATTAATCTACTAATTTAATGCTTATCGTATGTGAATACTGAAGGCGATGAATTGACAGATGTGAGCATGCAGAAGATTCTGCGCCGCTCTTTTGACAAGAAAATTGCATGGCTTCCCGTAATGAGAGAAGATTAGCCAATATACTCCAGTAGACTTAAATTTGAGACCATATCGGGTTCAAATTGAAAGTTTATGGCCCTCACTAAATCATAATATAATAACTTAAATGGAAATATATCTTACGCGTTGTATCTCTCTCTTTTT
>JABUQX010082891.1:37500-39061 GCA_015478945.1 Trachelipus rathkii | reverse complement strand
CCTCTTATTAATATAAGGTTTTAAATTTAAATTTTACGGTTTTAATGCAGGTTTTCATTACGTTGGGGTACTTTTAAATTTAGCTTTTGTTTTAGTCATTTGTTTAAGTTATTTTGTTTGTCTGCGTGTGTGTAGGTGTGTGTGTGTGTGTAGATTTAATGTGTTTTAGTTTAGTGTGTAGATTTTGTGTGCTTTAACTCTCTAGATCTTTAAAAATTTTCTGTAAATACGGTTTTAGTGTTTTATAATTTCCTATTTTAAATTTAGGTTTTAGCGTACAAACAATTTTATCCTGATTTCACATTTTTTTTTTTTTTTTTTTGACTGTTTGTTTTTGTCTGTTTGTTTTTGTCTGTTGTTTTTGTTTTGCTGTGGCTGTGTGTGCGTGTAGGATGGCAAATTTGCACGGGCGCGGACTTTCTATCGACTTTATCAACATCCGCGGCTTAAACTCAAACTTTGCCTCTGTGGAATATCACCTCTCTAACTCTAACCCTAACCTTTTGCTCTTGTCTGAGACTCAGATGGCTAAGAATTCATCCTCTAACTCATTTAACGTATCCAACTACAACTTATTTAATAATTTTCGTCTATAGTATGTGCCTATGTAAACATAAACACTCCTATAACACGTCTCGAGAATCTCGAATCCCCTAACTTCGATGTTCTATGGCTTAAAATCTTTCTTCCTTCTACTACAATAATCTTGTGCTTCTGCTACTGTTCTCCTAACAGAACAGATTTTCACGCCTTTTTTGAATATCTTACTACTTCTCACGAGACTGTTATATCTTCTCATCCAAATACTGAGGTCCTCTATTTAGGGGATTTCAATGTACACAACACTGAATGGTTGGGGTCCTCATACTGATTTAGGTGGGGAGGAGGCCGAATCATTCAGCATTCTTAACGATCTGGAGCAACTAATTAAAGAACCCACACACATTCCGGATCGTCCCAACCAATTCTTGAACACACTTGACCTATGTTTCACTACTAGTCCTTCTCTCTTTAAATACACCACTTTCGCTCCTATCGGTAAATCTGACCACAACCTTATATCTCTTAATTTTAATACTTTCTCTCCAACAGCTCCATCCTGCCCCACGCGTTTTTTCTGGCACTTTGATCGGGCCGATTGGGGGCCTTGCGTTGCTTCTACGCTAACTATAATTGGAATGACTGCTTTGTCTCTGGTGACGCTTCGACTTCTGCCGATAAGGTGGGAGCTGTAATTGTTGATGGGATGAGCAGGTTCATTCCTTCTTCGACTAAATCTTTCTCTCCTCATAATCCATGGTTCGATCGTTCTTGTTCTCTGGCCATTCAGGCTAGAGACAGTGCGTATCGGGAGTGGAAAAATTCTCGTTCTCCTATCACTCTTGCTAATTTTCATTCTGCTAGAAATCGTTGCAGGGATACTCTTCGACGAGCAAAGCGGGCTTTCATCAAACGAAAGTGCGCCAACCTCCTTGGTTCTCCTACTGACAAATCTTTCTGGCCTCTTGCCAAAAACATCTCTAACAACTTCTGTAAATCTGTCTTTCCTCCTCTTATTCGA
>JABUQX010082891.1:0-30000 GCA_015478945.1 Trachelipus rathkii | reverse complement strand
ATATATTTTATATATATATATACATATATATATATATATATCATATATATATATATATATATATATATATATGTATTATATAATATATTTATCTATTATATATATATATATATATAATATTATATATATATATATATATATATATATATATATATAGTATATATTATATATATATAATATATATATATATATATATTATATATTATATATATATATTATATATATAATTTATAGTATATATAAATTTATATTTATAATAAAATATATATTATCAATATTATAATATATAATAATTAATAATTATTTCTCTAATGAAAAAATTAATTCTAAAAAATTATTGAATTATTTATTTTTATTAATAATACAAATAATCAACAAGCTCATACTTTTATATCGATTTATACTAAATAAATATAGTTTAAAGAAAATGACAAACTTTTATAGGTAATTGTTACCTAGAACCCGGACAAGGAATGGAACCTTAACCCTTGCCATTCAGTTGCTCTACCCATTGAGCCACACTATCGGCTTTTTCATAGTTTTAATTTTACCTTTATATTATATATTATAACGTAGCATATTTTAGTACTATGATACTATGTATTATAGTATACTACTATCCTGGATCATATAATATATATATATATATATATATAATACTATATGAAATAAAGGAAGATCTGTATATTATCTGGTTATTATCTAGGCGAATTCTTTAATTTTTTTAATATTCTTCTATAATTATTAATTTAATAATTTTTTTTTATTTTTCGAAATATTATTTTATTAATATTTTTATGTTTATTATATATAGTATATATATTATATATATATATATATATATTATATATATTATAAATATATATATATATATATATAATATATTTTAACCTTGAATTGAAATGGCTAGACCCATATTTATTATATTATTTTTAATATTATGATATTTCTTTTGAATTTAAACTATATACCTTATTAATGCATCAAGGATACGGAGACGGGATAATTAATCCGTCCGTACATTTTAAAATTTCCTAACTATGGCTCCGGTCCGGCTCCGGCTCCGGCTCCGGCTCCGCTCTACCATTTTAAAATTTGTCTGGCTCCGACTGCGATATTCCGATTCAGATTCGGCAGCTGTTTCGAATTTTTTTTTAGAATATAATATTAATAAAAATATTTTGTTGCTCCAAAGCCAAACTTTATGGTTCCTTAGTTCCAGCTAGCAACCGTAAACATTATCTGATCGTGTAAGTGTGTATGTGTGTATGTGTGTGTGTGTTTGTGTGTGTGTGTGTGTGTGTGAGAGAGAGAGAGAGAGAGAGAGAGAGAGAGAGAGAGAGAGAGAGAGAGAGAGAGAGAGAGAGAGAGAAAGTGGTGTCGTGATAGTGTAAGTTTGCGTGTGTGAGAGATTCGTGCTATCATTAATTTTATTTCAATGACAAGGAATAATTAGAGACCTACTCCCCTCCATATTCCCTCTTTACCCGGCTAAGACGTTGCTGCGCACTTAATATCCTTTAAAGTTTCCTGTGAATTCTTGCAGGATTCCTGTGGGAATTCTTCTAAAGGTTTTAATTACCTTTTATCTCCCAATGAGTCCTGTTGGACGTTGACTTTTAGTGGGAAAAACGACTTTTAAGGGGAAAAAATGGACTGTTAGGGGAAATTACCTTTTTAATTTCTCTAGTAATTGAAAAAAAAGTCACAAAACTGCAGAAGTCACTGGAAAGTGTCATAAACGAGAGTGGTTTTTTTTTTTTTTTTTTTTAAATATTCTTATTTTATGTGAAAAAAGTTTAGGCTAATAAATTATTGAAGAGATTGGGTTTAGTAAATTATTATATTATATATTTTAAATATATATATATATATATATATATATATATATATATATTTATCATTATATCTATATATATATAAATATATATATATATATATCTAAGAACAATTAAAAACTCCCCTTATGGGTTTCGAGTACCCCGCACCCTCGAATTGGTTTATTGGCAAGCGTGTTACCACTAGAACAAAGAGGAAGCTAAAAGGAAAGCTCAACTAACGTCCTAGAAAGATTACAATTCTTCCATATAAATTTAAAATCAATCTTGACAGTGACCTCTGGCAGATCCACCCGCCCCACTCGGGTCAGGGATCACACAGGGTTTGCGATTCGGGAGTAACAGTATCAAAACAAATTTAGACTGAACATCGCTCAACAGTTCGTAACAATGGTTATATGAACAAATTAACTCATCTTAACTGGGTTCGAGCCCGCACCCTCGCGATTAGTATGCACAAGACGTGTTACCTAGACCAACGAGGACTGAATGGAAATCTACCATTGAGCTTGCCTTATTCTTCTGGTGGAGAACAGTAATCTTTCAGAGAAAAATATGGTTAGTTTCCTTCTTAGGTCATCGTGGTCTAGTAGGTAACACGCTTCGGCATACCGACTGCCGAGGGTGCGGGTTTCGGAAAAACCCATCAAGGGGACTTTAATTGTTCTCTACCATTTTTACGAACTGTGAGCGGTATTAACAGTTCTATAAATTTGTTACTGATACTGTTACTCCCGAATCGCACCTGTGTGACCCTTGACCCGAGTGGGGGCGAGGGGATCTGCCAGAGGTCACTGTCAAGATTGACTTGCCTTATTCTTCTGGGAAGATAGTAATCTTTCAGAGAAAAATGATAGATTTCCTTTTAGCTCCTCGTTTGGTCAGTGGAACACGCTTGCCATACCAAATTGCAGAGGGTCGGGTTCGAAACCCATCAAGGGGAGTTTAATTGTTCTTACCATTTTTCGAACTGTGTGAGCGGTGTTAACAATTCTAAATTTGTTACTGAATATATTATATATTTATATATATATACTATATATTATATAAACTAATAACAAAAATACCATATATATATATAATATATCATAAATATATATATAATATTAATATATTAAATTATATATGATAACAAATAAATAAACACAACTACTAAAAAAAAATATATTAATAAATAAAAATATATATATATATATAATAAATATCATATTTAATAATAGAATCAACATATATTAACATATGGAACAACAAAACTGAAAAATTGCTGAACCACAAATACAATAAAATCGTACTATTATATAATCCAATATTCAATCGTAAAAAAGAATTAATAAAAACTAAATTCATAAGTTGTTTTCTCGTTTGAAATTTAGTTGACACAATTTACGACAAAGATGAGTTAGTCGAGTTTATTAAAAGCCACGAAATATCGAAAAGCACTGATGACGTACACAGATGACTCTTGGTCAAATGACAGTACCCATTAGGAAACAATGAATGAACTCTCCTCTGTCCAGTAGGGTTTGACGGACGCACCGGCGTGAGGTCACGGTGCAGACTTACAGGATACACCCAATTTTGGTGTCTTTCTATTGCTGCCAGGTTTATAAAAAGTATAGAAGATGCGACGTAAAGGAGACGAAAAACAAAATTCATTTATGGACGCCAAGATGCGTGCGGTGCAGGTGCAGAGTGCTTAGTCCTGTGCGGCATGCCCAGGTGCGCGTAGACGACTTCGCAGGTACGTCGTCATATCTGCGGTGCAACCAAGAAAAAAAACACATCAAAGTGGTAGCGGTTCTGTGGGTGAACTCACTCGGGTGTTGTGGAGTGAGAAAAAAAATGTCTTTTTGTGTATTGCGGTGCGGTGCGTTGTGACAAAAAATGGCTTTTGGTAGCGTTGCAGTGCGTGGTAGTAAAACTCTGGTGCGGTTGCGGTGCAACCAGAAATTGCGGGTATAGTTGGCTGCGGATAGAAACGGTGACGTGACGGTTGCAAAAAAAGTGCTTTTGAGACGCAAGCATTTGCGTAGTAATATGAACCCAACTTCGTAGAGCGGATGCGGCGAGTGCAAAGTGGTGAACTCAATCTCGTCGTGCGGTGCGTAAAAAATCCGGTGCTAGGGCAACTATACTGCTTTGATCAATTTAAAATTCATCGGAATATAGAAAAACACATTTTTTATAAAATAGCTTTTTTGATTCTGGCTTTGACTACAAACCAATACTCGAGGCTAAATTCGTCATCCCCACGAATAATAAACATTATTAAAATCCATATACATATTCGAAATCCATATACAAAAAATCCATAATCCATTAATCCATACTAATTCGAAAACTGTACATAAAATCCATAATCCATTAATCCACACTAATTCGGAATCCATATATAAAATCCATAATCCATTAATCCATGCTAATTCGAAATCCATATGCAAAAAAAAATCCATAATCCATTAATTCACACTAGTTCGAAACATAAATTATTTTAAATGTATATATTTCTTATTTAAAGAGAGAGATAATGAGACAATAATGGAATATATAAATTCTATAACAGAATTAGAAGCGTTAATAAAAAGTATAAATCAAGATTCTCTAATTATAATGGGAGAATTCGAAATCTATACATAAAATCCATAATCCATTAATGCATACTAGTTCTAAATGTATGCATAAAATCCTTAATCTATTAATCTATACTAATTCGAAATCCATACATAAAATCCATACTCCATTAATCCATACTAATTCGCAATCCATACATAAAATTCATAATCCATTAATCCACACTAATTCGAAATCCATACATAAAATCCATAATCCATTAATCCACACTAATTCGAAATCCATACATAAAATCCATACTCCATTAATCCATACTAATTCGAAATCCATACATAAAATCCATAAACCATTAATTTACACTAATTCGAAATCCATACATAAAATCCATAATCCATTATAATCCATACTAATTCGAAATCCGTACATAAAAGCAACTAAGGTGTATCCAAGTTAGGTGAACATTGTCTTACAAACTACACAACAGAGAGATCCAAAATTGTTCGTTATATAGTCTATACATAAAAGGCTAAAGTTGCAGAAAAAAAAACTTTTTAGTGTTTTTTTGTTGCTAAAAAAGTTTTGTTTTTTGTTTTATACTTTTTATATACTTTTTTTATACTAGAGTTGCAGAAAAAAAACATTTTAGTGTTGTTTTTTGTTGCAAAAAAACTTTTTGTTTTTGTTTTATACTTTTTATAGTTTTTTTTATACTACAGTTGCAGAAAAAAAAACTTTTTAGTTTTTCTGTCCTAAAAGTAAAAAAACGTTTTGTTTTTTGTTTTATAATTTTTCGTCATTTTAATTTATTTTCATTTCAATTTATCTCCATTTCTATAACAGATTTTAGAATGGTTGGGCCAGATCTTTCTTTTGGTGTATGAATCATCATGATCCAGATGAGAACATTTTTTGTTATTCCTAAATGATTTTTTTTATTGAAGGTCGGAAATGAGGTTATCTTTTTTTGATTGATTGATTGATTTGGATTGATTGATTAATAATTGATAAGATTGAATAACTGATTGTATTGATTAATTAAATAGGGCCAGATTCTTTTCTTCTGGTTTATGATCATTATTAAATGGAATGAATTTTTTTTTTTTATTCTAATGATTTTTTTTGTTAAGGTCGGAATAAGGATTATCTTTTTTTGATTTGATGAGTTGCTTTTGAATTGACTTGATTACTTAATTGATTGCTTGATTAGTTAACAAATTTGTTTATTAATGATTGATTGATTATCTGATTGATCGATTGATTTGACTTGGATTTGATTGAGCTTGATTGATTGATTGATTGATTGATTGATTGATTGATGATTGATTGATTGATGATGATTGATTAATTGATTGATTGAATTAAATAATTGATTGCTTGATTAATTGATCATTGCATTAATAATGATTGATTGATTATTAATTGACATGATTGATTATTAATTTGGATGATTGATTAATAACTTGATTACTTGAATTAACTTGATTTATTGATTAATTAATCATTGATTGACTGATGATTAACTGATTGAGCGATTGATTGATTTCTTGATTGATTAGATTTCTTCTGATTGATTGATTCTGATTGATTGATTACTTGATTAATTGATTTATTGATTAATTAATTCATTGATTTTGTGATGATTAAATTACTGATTTGATTTGATTTGATTTTTGAATTGATTGATTGATTAATAATTGATTGATTAATTAATTGATTGATTTATAATTAATGATTGATTGGATGATTGATTAACTGGTTGATTGATTGATTAAATTAATTGATTGGTTTTTTATTAAATTAATAATAAACTTTTTTTTTATTGATTGTCCTACTCTACTATTTTAGGTCATCGATTGCGTGATTAATCTATGCTTAATTGAATTATTTTGAATTGGATTGGATTATAATTGATTTAAAAATTGTTGTGATGAGATTGATTGGAATTAATATTTGATTCTATTATATATAGTATATATTATATATAGATATATATATATATTATATATATAATATATAATATTATATAGTATATGAATATATATATATTATTATATAATATATAATATATGAAAGGCTACTTAAGTCATTGACTTGACAAATTGCAAGTATTGCCTATGATAAAATTTCTATGACACGTACATCCTTTAATGGAGCGGAGCAGAGATTTGAATTAGCTCCGCCCAAATCAATCCATATCTAATAAACGAATGACATTATGAATAAATGAGCCTTCTCATATAGATTAGATTTGTTAATCAACTGCATTCAGAATCTAATGAACTCTTTTGTAAAGGCTGCTAAAATATTGAAGTAGGATATTTAATTTTTAAGCTCGGCCCCTTTTTTGCTGTCATTGTGGTGTTGCATTACGGTTGCAATATTAAGCTCCGCATAAATATGTACACTAATTCATTGGTTGGTACGTCTTAAAACTATTTATTTTCCTTTTCCTTAAACTGATATCCTAGGAAATTTCTTGGAGGTAAAAAACATTGAAGGATTAATGAATGACATTTGAGAATATACGAGTAGAATGAATACAATTGTGTACAAGACGAATATATGAGCATAATAGAGGAATTCAAAAGAAATATTAGCGGAATATTAAGTGATACTAATAGCATAACTGAATATAAAAGGAATGCAAGAAGAAAACAAGGTCATATAGAAGGAATTTAGAGGAATACAAGCTGAACATCAGTTGATATGCATAATATAACTGAATATAAAAGAAATAAAAAGAAAATAAGGTTATATTGATGGTATTTAAAAAATTTAAACAAGATATTAACGATATTAATAATATCAATGAATATATTGGGGAAATAAGAAAAATATAGAAGGTCGTATAGAAGAAATTTAAAGGAATAATTAGTTCAATATTGAGCAATATTGATAACATGTGAATATAGGAACAATATAAGAAGATTATAAAAGCATAAAGAAGATATTTAAAAGAATATGAGAGGAATATATAAGAAGCATATATGGTTAAAAAGAAGAAATATAAAGGAATATAAGATTATGAAAATAAAATTTAAATGAACATAAAAGGAATATAAAAAACATATAAGGCTATAAAGAAGAAATGTGTAGGAATATAAGGTTATGAAAATGAAATTTAAATGAAGATAAAAGGAATATAAAAAGCATATAAGGTTAAAAAGAAGAAATGTAAACAAACATAAGGTTATGAAAATGAAATTTAAATGTATAAAAAAGGAATATAAAAAGCATATAAGGCTATAAAGAAGAAATGTAAAGGAATATAATAAGATCATGAAAATGAAATTTAAATGAATATAAAAGGAATATAAGAAGCATATAAGGTTATAAAGAAGAAATGTAAAGGAATATAAGATCATGAAAATGAAATTTAAATGCATTTAAAAGGAATACAAGAAGCATTTAAGTTTATAAAGAAGAAATGTAAAGGAATATAAGATCATGAAAATGAAATTTAAATGAATATAAAAGGAATATAAGAAGAATATAAGAGAATAAAGAAGAAATTTTAAAGAATATAAGAAGAATATGAGAATAAAGAAATTTTTTAAAGAATATAATATGAACATCAGACTATTCTAATAATAAATTGAATATAAGATGAATAGAAGATGATTTAAAAGAATCATATAAGAAATTTAAAATGATATGAGGGGAAGGGAATACGAATTAAGCTATATAAGATATTCAAATAAATATAAATGCAACAAAATAGGATATAATAAACGCATGAAAGGTATGAGATTAGCATAAGAGAAACATGAAATGCCACAATTGGCAGAGCGACCGAGTCGCACGCCATAGTCCAAGGGTTCGGTCCCACGAAGTGTAGATTTTAAGAAGAAATAAAAAAAAAAAAAAAAAAAATAAAAACATAAAATGGCATGAAAAGAACAGAAGATGGTTTCGTGATATAATAAGGATATGTAAAAAAAAAAGGTATGAAAAAAACTCTAGATGGGTTCATGATATAATAAGCATTAGTATAAAAACAAAAAAAAAAAACGAAAAAAAAACAAAAAACAAAATGTGGGAAAAGAACGCAAAATGCTTTTTGATTGGCTTTGCACTCCACCAATCGGTAAATCCGTCATCAGTCATCCATATTAATCCATACTAATTCGAAATCCATACATAAAATCCATAATCCATTAATCCATACTAATTCGAAAACTGTACATAAAATCCATAATCCATTAATCCACACTAATTCGGAATCCATATATAAAATCCATGATCCATTAAACCATGATAATTCGAAATCCAAATACAAAAAAATCCATAATCCATTAATCCACACTAATTCGAAATCTGTACATAAAATCCATAATCAATTAATCCACACTAATTCGAAATCTGTACATAAAATCCATAATCCATTAATCCATACATAAAATCCATAACAGATTAGTCCATACTAATTAGAAATCTGCACATATCCATAATCCATTAATCCATGGTAATTCGAAATCTATACATAAAATCCATAATCCATTAATGCATACTAGTTCTAAATGTATACATAAAATCCATAATCTATTAATCTATACTAATTCGAAATCCATACATAAAATCCATACTCCATTAATCCATACTAATTCGCAATCCATACATAAAATTCATAATCCATTAATCCACACTAATTCGAAATCCATACATAAAATACATAATCCATAGCCGATTTAAAAAAAACAATAAATAAATCCATTTTTTTAATATATAATGCAAAAAAAGAAAACAAATGAAAATATGAAGTGTTTTCCTTCACTCCCAGCATTGAGTGCCAATTCAAAACGCTGAATAAACATGGCATTAATATAATCCCGTTTTCACTGACGGGTGATGAATTTCACCCATTTCTTTAAAATAAAATACCTGTTAATATGATAGGTAGAATTCTGAGATTTAGAACACAAAACAGAGAGATCCTGGCGGCTTCATATTTATTAAAAAAAAAAGGCTAAGTTGCAGGAAAAAAAACTTTTTTGTGTTTTTTTGTTGCAAAAAAAAAACGTTTTGTTTTTTTTTATACTTTTTTTTATACTAGAGTTGCAGAAAAAAAACATATTAGTTTTTTTTGTTGCAAAAAACTTTTTGTTTTTGTTTTATACTTTTTATTTTTTTTATACTAGAGTTGCAGAAAAAAAACTTTTTAGTTTTTTTTTGTCTTAAAGGTAAAAAAACGTTTTGTTTTTTGTTTTATAATTTTTTGTCATTTTAATTTATTTTCATTTCAATTTATCTCCATTTCTATAACAGATTTTAGAATGGTTGGGCCAGATCTTTCTTTTGGTGTATGAATCATCATGATCCAGATGAGAACATTTTTTGTTATTCCTAAATCATTTTTTTTATTAAAGGTCGGAAATGAGGTTATCTTTTTTTGATTGATTGATTGATTTGGATTGATTGATTAATAATTGATAAGTTGATTAACTGATTTATTGATTAATTAATAGGGCCAGATCTTTCTTCTGGTTTATGAATCATCATGAACTGGATGAAAACAATTTTTTTATTTCTAAATGATTTTTTTTGTTAAAGGTCGGAAATAAGGTTATCTTTTTTTGATTGATTGATTGATTTTGATTGATTGATTAATAATTGATTGCTTGATTAATTAATAAATTTGTTTATTAATGATTGATTGGTTGATTGATTGATTGATTGATTGATTGATTGATTGATTAATAATTGATTGCTTGATTAATTGATTTATTGATTAATTAATGATTGATTGATTGATTGATTAACTGATTGAATGATTGATTGATTAATTTGGATTGATTGATTAATAATTGATTACTTGATTAATTGATTTATTGATTAATTAATCATTGATTGACTGATTGATTAACTGATTGAGTGATTGATTGATTTCTTGATTGATTGATTTCTTGATTGATTGATTCTGATTGATTGATTACTTGATTAATTGATTTATTGATTAATTAATCATTGATTGGCTGATTGATTAACTGATTGAGTGATTGATTGATTTTTGATTGATTGATTGATTGATTAATAATTGATTGCTTGATTAATTGATTTATTTATTAATTAATGATTGATTGGATGATTGATTAACTGATTGATTGATTGATTAATTAATTGGTAGGCGTATTTATTAATTAATGATAAAAATTTTTTTTATTGATTGGTTGATTTTTACTGACTGGTTTTTAATCGATAGCTTGATTATCGATTGTTTAATTGATTGTTTTGATTGATTGATTGATTGATTATTAATTGATTATTGATTAATTGTTTGATAGATTGATTGATTGATTGATTAATTCATAATGATTGTTACATTATTGATTATTATATTATGCCTGTCAACTTTATATTAATTTTTATTTTTTATTTGTTATTTTCGGTAGATACCTTGTATATATATTATATAATATATATCTATATTTATTACATTAATATTTACAAGTATGGAAATATTTATGGAAATATATATATACTAGATGATATATTATTAAATTTATATATATATTATATATATACTTATATATAATATATTATATACTTATATAATTATATATATTATTATATATATCATATATATATATTATAATATATATATATAATGTATATTTATATAAATATATAAATTACATATATTTTTGAAATCAAATAATAAATATTAATATATAATATATATATTATATATATATATACTAATATAATATATATAGATATAATAAATTACTTATCATATATAATATATATATATATATAATTATATTATATAATATATATATAATTATAATATAATATATACTTTTTAAAATATATATACTATATACCTATATATAGATATATATATATATCATCTTATATATATTATATATATATATAGATATAATTCTATATATATATAAATACATATATATAATATATACTTATAATATTATATATATATAGATTATATATAATAGAATATACTAATTTATATATCCAACAACTATAATATACTATATAATATATACTATAAAATATATTATATTCTAATATATTATATTATAATATACTATATTATGAATATATATATAAAATAATATATATATACATCTATATATATATACTGTATATATATATATATAAATTATATATTTATATATTATATATTAATATATAACTATTTATATATATAATATATTATAACACTATATATAAATATATATTATTATAAAATATAATATATATATATATATATATAATATATATATATAAATAGATACTTTAGTATAGACTTTAAAAAAATTGTATAGTATGTTTGAGTACATATATATAATATATAACATCTAATAAATATTATACATATATATAAATATTATATATATATACTATATTGTTATATATAATATAAATATATTATACTTATATATATATATATTAACTAATAATATATCTATATAAATATATATATATATATATATTATATATCTATATTATAATATATATATATATATGAAAGCTACTTAAGTCATTGACTGGGACAAAATTGCAAGACGTAACTCCTTTAATGGGCGGAACGAGCATTGCATTTGCTCCGCCCATCAATCCATATCTAATAAACAAATGACACTTGTGAATAAATGACCTTCTCATATAGATTAGTTGTTAATCACTGCATTCAGAATTAATGAACCTCTTTTGCAAAGGTTGCTAAAATATTGAAGTGAGAGGATATTAATTTTTAAGCTCTGCCCTTTTTTTGGTATTGTGTCGTTGCATTACGGTTGCAATTATTAAGCTCCTCCTAATTTATGTAGTAATGATATGATGTTACGTTCTTAAACTCTTTTTTTTTATTATTTTTTTTCTTTTTAACTTAATTGTAGGAAATTTCTTGGAGGTAAAAAACATTGATTGATTAATGAATGACATTTGAGAATATAAGAGTAGAATGAATACAATTGCTTACAAGACGAATATATGAGCATAATAGAGGAATTCAAAAGAAATATTAGCGGAATATTAAGTGATACGAATAACACAATTGAATATAAAAGGAATGCAAGAAGAAAACAAGGTCATATAGAAGGAATTTAGAGGAATACAAGCTGAACATCAGTTGATATGAATAATATAACTGAATATAAAAGAAATATAAAATAATATAAGGTTATATTGATGGTAATTAAATATATATAAACAAGATATTAAAGATTTTAATAATATATGTAAATATATTGGGAATATAAGAAAAAATATAGAAGGTCGTATAGAAGAAATTTAAAGGAATATAAGCTTCAATATGAGCAATATGACTCTATCTGTCTCGCTATACTAGGACGAATTAAGAAAGAGATATAAAAGACATAAAGGAAAGATATTTTTAAAGAAATATGGCCATCATATATTAAGGTATTATCGTAAGATTTTACCGAAATACCCAAGATTTCTTACCAGCTAACTTGGATCTTCTTGAACAAGTGCTCCAAAAGTAGCCCAGAAACTGAATCTGGTGAAACTGGTGAAAAAGGTATAACAGTACTTTTGGTAGTGGTAACAATGTTCCAAAAAATATCTTTTAATCTTTGAGATTACAATAAAAAACACCAACTGTTCCAAGTTTCATTCCCTGTTTTAATATGAAAAATAAAATAGGTCTTCAACGCTATTGTAAGTTCATTTAACTGGACAATACATAATGAGATAATGATAAATTGCTATACCATAATTCTGATTTATAGAGAACTAGTTGATAAAATAATTTGTATTAACTCTGAAATTTTTGGTACATTAAGTACAAAACAATGGAATTACCATGTCGGTTTAAATGAAATGAAATTACTGTACGGAAAGTAATAAACCCTAGTTGAAAGAGACGAACAACCCAAAACACTCATCAGTTGTCAACTTACACACACTCTGTACTGAGATTCTTTTCCAAAATTTTTGTTTACGAGTTAGAAATTTAGTAAATTAGTATATTGTTTATCGCTTTCTACTAGCTAAATTTTGCATCAGAATTTTTACGACCCAATTATTGAGTTCAAATAAATTAGAATCGGTTCTCAGACTGAGAACTGATTCTAATTTATTTGAACTCAATAATTGGGTCGTGAAAATTCTGATGCAAAATACTTTGGCTTCTCTCTTCGACTATTAAATTTCTAAATTTAATTACTGCTTCACCATTTAGGCCTCAAACTAAATTTTAAGTCTAATTAAACCTAGGTGTTACTGTAACTTTTTTTTCGAATTATTGCTAGAGTAACTCTGTCTGAAATGAAGAAGCGTAAACGAAGCTTGAGCTTCATTACATTTTATTTCAGACAACACAATTTAAAAAGTCTTCTTTCACGAACTTATAACCTAATTACTCCAAAACCTTCCTTTTCAATAGAGGCTAAGAAGTTATCTCTGTGTGAACTAACGAAAAATTAAATAAAAAAACAAACGTTATAAAAATTTATTACTTTTCTTAGGAAGACAAATATAAAATTTAATTATTTATTAAACAACAAACATAAAAAATGGCACGACACGGAAAAAATATACTCATCTTTCACAGATTCAAAATCTAAATATTTAATATAAAACATAATAAATTAAAATTAATCCTATAGACTATAAAAACTTTATATGACGTTATATATATACTAAGAAAATATATTATCTTTCACTAGTATTCAAAATCCTAAATAAAAAAATTAACATAAAACATTAAAATAAATTACACACACAATTATGTATGTACATAAAAATATATTATTTATTATTGAAATTCAGGCATTTTATTCAAAGTAATTAATTGATTACATATTACCATACTATATTGAGATGATTAATTAATGAAAGTCTTCGTTTATTATTATATAATAAATTAAACCTTTTCTTATGAGCATAACTATCTATACAGGGTGGTCGCACGGTGAAGAGTCGAAGGTCCGTAAGGTAGCTTAAGTAGCCACGGGCTATAGACACCAAAAAATGGCCATGCATAGGACGGGCTTATTGTGTGTCTACAAAGGGAATTATGGACTTGCGTAAACACGAAAACATGCTCAAAGAAGAAACAAGAAACGCGGGTGCCAGACGATAAACTATGCCCTCTGCTGCGTGACTATGGCTATCACCCTCTTGTCTACAGTCGCTAGATGATGCCGAGATAACGTTGTCCTTTTTTCGGTTAATCTCGAAATACTTATTTTCTTGTTTGCTAAAAGAAATATTAATTATTTGACCTTTGATCCCATCGCTTGCTTTGAAAGTTTTTTTTGTTATCGTTTTTTCTGGAATTTTTTATCTGCATACACATGCGTCGGGGGCAATTTTTTCTAAGAGGTTGGGTGTGTGTGCCGAGACAATCCCGATTCGTAGTGATGGTGTGGTATGTTCATTTAATCTTTTGTCTTATGACCACTTTCACTAGCGCCTCTGCAACCTAGAATAGTATCATCATAGGGCGAGGCTCCGAGACATAGGGAATGGGTCGGCTTCGGTCGGTATCCCGCTGCTGGTCTCTGCTATACTGGAGGTTTCTACATTTAATTGAAGTATTGCCAAATTTTAAAATTTATAAACAACAAATTCACAATAACGGTATAAACACTTTCAAATTTTTCGCACAGAATAAGGTTGAAACTGCGCGAATAGACTCACTCATAGAAGACTTAGCCCATACTGACAGTACCCGCGCGCAATACGTGGGAAGTCGAAAACCTACACGTTGAAAATACTTGAAAGGGAGCATTGGGGCAGTTCCTGTGGAACAGAATTTTCCATATTTGGAGTACTTACGCAATACGGAGAAATGCTATCAGACTCACGAGATTCTTTCTCTCAGGTCGTCGTATAGACGCATCTACAGTAGATATCATGAAGAGCTTTAATTGTTTGCCACTTTTGTTCTTGTTCCTTAAAACTCCTTTTTGGCTTTAAAGCACCAAATTTATATATTTATATATATTTATTATATATATAATTTATATTATATTATATATATATAATATCAGTTATATTATGCTCACGTCGATATTATACGGACCTAAGCAGTTAGGTCGCTATCATGATATTGCGTTTTTCAGGGGGAGATACGTGTATATTTTATATATTATATATTTCTATATATATAATATATATTATATTATATATATATATATATAAATCGTTATGATCCCACTAGAGCCGGCCATATTTATTACCATCAGTTTTTTAGGGTTGTTACTAGTTTGCTAAAGGTGGGGTGGATGTTCTATGGCCCATGCAGACATCACAACTTCTGAAAGCAACCTAGTAACCTTAACTTGATGTAAAAGCGATAATGGCTCATAGGAATTCGGCATCCCCTCGTGTTGTGGGTTTCCATTTTTAAACCGATTGGGATGAACAGACTCTACTGGCGGGTCCCATATAAGTTGCCAGTTTATAATTTGGCCCCATATAACATTATAAAACTAAATCAAAGGGAGTTCCTATTTTTGGAAATGAAACATTATATTTTTAATTATCAGACAGTCAGACGATGTGTTTACTTCGTTTCATTAAAAGAAGTTGACAATACTCAAGAATTTTAGCATTTTATTAGGACAACTCAGTATCCAAGATGAATGCCAAAAATTTCAAGAAACTTGGAGATAATTAAGCTATGGGCATCCCTGCGGTTCACTACCGTTCAGAAAATAGTGTTTTTCCGGCTTTCGATAGGGGGGCCTGGAAGGGACCTTATCCCGCGTGCCATTTCGAGGTAAGCAAGCCCGCTAACTAAGTGGGAGGCTTTAGTTTTAGATTAAAGAAAAGGTTTTTTTGGCTGAAAAAACAAGTTTTTTGCCCGTAGGCGGATAATTTATCTAGAGAATTCTATTCCCCGTTCGCCCTGAAATCCCGAATTCTCGTGCCTTAAATATTCCCCCTGAGAAGTTTTGAATCAAATAAAATTAGTTAATATAGAAATTAATTCTTAAATATTAATTTATATAACAAAAAATTTTTTGGAATAATTTAAAATTATTTGTACTTCTTAAGGAAATAATGGGTAACTAATTTTATTTTTAATATCTTCAAATTTGAATATTTAATTACAAACTTAAAAAGTTTTTTAAAGAAACAGTCAGTTATTTCTTAATCGTAAATTTATAAGTGATAAATAAAAAAGAGACTAATGCTACTAATTATAACTTTAAAAGTAATTGATCTTACAATAAGTTCCCTCAAATATACATTTTTATGAGAAAAGCAATTAACCGAAATGGGAAATAACGGCATGTGGTTCGAATCTTTTATAAGCTAAGAAGTTTTTTAATTAAATAATTAACAATTAAATAAAGGGCTATAAATGATATAATTTTAACTTTGAATAATACCTGTTAAAAGTACTCAATATTGAACTATTTTAAAATATCAATCTTGTTAAGGTAAAAAATTTAAACGTTTTTTATTTTCAATGATTTTCTTTAAATTATTAATGAAATAAAATATTTGAATGTGTCATTTTTTTGAGTAATATAGCTGAAAATTCTTATCAGCATCGCTCCGTGAATCCGAATTCTCGGTGGCCTTAAAATATTCCCCTGAAGAAGTTTAAATAATAAATTTCTCATTTAAAATAATAAAGAATTATTCCTTTAATATTATTTTATATAACAAAAAATTTTTTTTGGTAAAAATGGGATCCCAAATCACTTGTATTTAATTCTCATAAATGAGTACTAAATTTAGTAAAATATCTCAGATATTTCTTTTAGTTGCCTAATTGGTAAACGTTTATAAGATCCGAATATTATTTCTATCGTAATATTCTTTTTATTGGAACCAATAAAAGGCCTAAATGGCTAACCTATTAATACTAAAAGATTATTCTACAATAAAGATTTCTGATATATCAATTAATAAGAAGCATCGTAAAACGAAACTTGAATAACCGAGCAATGTTTGGGTTTTCGAATTCTTTTACGCAAAGAGTTTTAAGCTATTACAATCTAAATAAGGGCCCTATACATATAATATTACTTACAGTTTTTAACCACTTTTAAATAAATATTAAATATTTGCTATTTTCAAATATGGTTTATATTTTAAATAGTCATTAAACATGGGTATAAACGAGCCTTTAAAATTTTAAATGGAATAATATTTGAAATACGTGGTCCATTTTTTGTTGAGAGAAAGCAAGCGTCGTTTGCGGATGTTTTAAGTCATACAGATATTAAATCGGATACGGATATTCGTAACAGGAATTTCATTTTTTGGAAATTAGAGTCCTAATGATCTAAGCTATTGAGGTAAAGACATGGCGTTTTAATTATAAATAATAATAATGTTTTTGTTTATTAAATTAATAGGGGTGTAACTAATTTCTTAAAATTAAATTATGGACACTACTTTTTGGGTTATGAAATTCTTTATCCTAATATTCACGACTTTTCTTTTGGACAAACATGAAAATGTGAGGATCCGAAGCATGTTAAGATAAATCGGTAAATTTTAATGGATCGGCATCAGAGACCGAATAGAATAAAGCCAATTAGAACCAAAGTCGGTGAATGTAGTAGGTTAACCTTTTGCATAAATGGGTATAAATGGACCGAGAATTATTCTTGGGACTCCGGTTTATTTTTTACTCAATAATTTACTTTTTTCTAAATTAGTTTGAAATAAATTAATTAGTTTACCAAAATAATATACCATAATTTATCTTTTAAAGTTTGTTATTTAATATATATTATATATATTATATGTTTCTAAAAGACCCATTAAACCAAATATATATATAATATAATATATATATATTTATTATATATATATATAATATATATATAGTTATAATATTATATATAGGCCCCTGTTATGTTTTACACTTCCGTCAGTTTTGATTTTTTTTTTCTGTTTTTTCTTTTTTTAAACATATTGCTAGTTATAATGAATATAATAATGAAAATTTTGTTAGGTTGGAACGAACATGATTCCAAAGTTCTAAATAATTTAAATAAATTTTTAAAAAATCTATTTATATAAGAAAAAAATCAAAAGTGAATATTTCAAGTACCGGGTACTTTTCGAAAAACCACTTCACTATTTGGAATCCAGCATATAAAGATATTAAAAATGTGGGAAAAAATTTCAAATATGAAAATATCTCCGAAATGTATGACACTTACACAAAAAACAATTACATATTTTGGGAATCAGCATATAAAGCTATTACAAAAATTTTAAAACAAATAATATAAAAAAATATTTAGAAGGGCTACGAGCCGAACGGGGAACAGAGGGGGGAACGTTTTTCCCATACCCGTAGGGGAGGGGGCGCCAGGGATACCCCGGACACCCAAATAACTAAGGAGCGGGGGGTTTCCGGAGACCGGAAGGGGGGGAAATAGTTCCCTACCCCCGTCCCGGTTCCCCCGGAAAGGCCGGGAGACCCCCGTCTTGCCTATCCGTTTGCGGGTTTTACCCTTGGGTTAATTTTTCCTTTGGTTAAACAAAAAAAAAAAACTGATGGAGCCGTAAAACGGTAACAGTCCTATATATTTTTGAATTCATGTCCGTCCAACCACTTTAATTGATCTGGTTAGGGATAATATACCGAAAGATATGAAAAAACAAACAAAAATATCAAAACTTGCGGATTCCGTAAAAATAATATTTTACCTTATATATTATATTATATATATAATATATCTTATATAATATATACTATATATTATATAATATAATATATATTTTATAATATATATATATATATATATTATATATATAATATTATATAATAATACTAAAAATATTATATAATATTTATTAATATAATTATATTAATATATATATAATATATATTATATATATATAATATTATTATCTATATATATTATATATATTATAAGTATATATATATTATATATATATATTATATATATTATATATCAAGTATATATATATTTATATAATAATTATATATATTTATATTATATTTATATACTATATATATAGCATCGGCCCTAATAATTCTGCCTTTAAAAAATACTTTAGTTTTAAGCTTTAAAAAAAATTTTTCTTTAAAATATATAGGGAGTAAGTTAAAACTGGTTATTCTGCAAGGTTTTTAGAACTGTTCAAAATTTTGAGCCGCTTAAACATATTTCAATATTATATTTTCATATGACTTTTCAATATTAAATTTGTACTTATAAATTGGGATGTTTATAACAGTTAATTTACAAAATTTCGTTTAATTGATAATATACTAGTACTTTGTTTATGTAAAAGGTTATTAGTATGTATGTTTACAGGTTTTAAGATATTTCCCCTACAAATAGTTAAGTTTAACCTTTGCATCTAGAAAGATCGAGGCGTTTTAGTTAGAGCGAAAAAAGCTCACTGACTCAGAGGGAGGTAGGGATACCTACTTACAGTGTCTTGTGTCTTCAAACACACTCTTTTATCTTTTAGCCTCACGAAGGGCATTGTGATGCATCTCTATGAGTCGTATGGTTACTCTCACACGCACATCTCTCCTATGAGGTGTGAAGATAAAGCTTCGAATATCCCGATTAGTTTTCATCCAGACGTGTAGTAGTTGTTGTAGGTTTTCAGTTAAATCACTTTTCATTATTTGTTGTTTTTTAGTTATTACCATTGACAAAAATTTTGGCCTTTCGTTTTTTTTTTTTTTTGGTTTACGCTTCGGTCTTTTCAACTAGCCTTTAATTCTTCGGCGGTGGTGGACCGTTAGTTTGCGTGTACCAGTTTCGAAGAGTTAATGTACTACACATGGTTATTTTTGGGAAGTATGGTTAATGAATACTCGAATTTGGCCACTGTCCCATAGGAGTAAAGACAATTAATTTTAATTAACATCATACAAACACTTTGGTATTACTATTACCTAAATAGGGAAAATAATAGTTTTAAAAGGGTTATAAATTATTTTGGTTGGAAGGGTTTATTTAGCCTGAAGTACAATCCATGCGTTCATATAGCCTTTTTTTTGTAAATTAGTGGGACGAAGGGTGGCTTTCGGGCAGAGAAGGTTGGTATACCGAGAAACCTGGTAGTAATACTAGTCCTCGAAGCATATAACCAAAAGGACTAATTACAGGGGCCCTGTCAAAAGAAAACCAATCAAATCTAAATACCTGTGCAGTTGGGAGGAATACGAAAAGTATCAAACCACAATGGTGGAGTGGAGGAAGTCAAAGAGAATAACTGGACCCGGCGCCTAGCACCTATTATCCCTGCCACTTCATAATTGGTAACTCCTGAATTCCGAAACACACCTATCCCAGCATGTTAGTTCCATAGAACAGCTTGTTTTCCTCTCTACAGTGGCCCCAAAGTTTGCACTTTCTCTCTCTCTCTTCTCTCTCTCTTCTCTCTTTCTCTCCTCTCTCTCCTCGTCTCTCTCTTCTCTCTCCTCTCTCTCCCTCTTTCATCTTCTGCCTCTCTTCCTCTCTCTCTCCTCTCTTCTCTTACGGTAAAAGCGCGCCAAGGCAGACGAACCACCATTACTTGAAAGTAAAGAAGAATGGCACCTCCCGACGCCTAAGCAGCCCTTAGCAGGAGCCCAAGTCGAAGAAGAAGAATAACCTTCGCCTTCGAGAAATCTTTTCAATGGATGCTTTCGGAAAGTCTTAAATCCTTGCCACGGAAGGCAGTTTCGTTGCAATAAAAATGAAGATTCAAGAAGAAGGTGCAGACGAACTACTTCTACTGCAAAATTGGTCTCCTTGGAAAAAGATGCCTACAACAAACGGTAGTAATTCCGAGCAGAAGACCAGATTCTAAGAAGAAAATCCAGCAGCAATTCAGATCAGTGAATAACGGGCGGTTCCCATCAGTCACTGTTTTTAAACCAGGTCTATAACATAGTTTAAATTGGATTGGAAATTCCGGTCCCATCGCTTTCCATTTAACTAATTTTCCTAAGATGTCAACAAAGAAAATCTTCAAAACACAAAGTCAGATACTGGTTTGAAGAATGGGAAATTCATCGTTATTCCAGGTCTTTTCCTTCCCCAGCCCCTCAGTTAACATGGCCTTTTTCCCGTGTTTGTTTCCAAGATTGTTTAATACGAAGAAAACTTCAATGCACCAAGCAGATCTATGGAGACAGGAACATTAGTCAATCAGGTTTAACGTGACTGGTTCTGTCGAAACTAGGGTAACTAGGACTCACATATAACATCTTCAGATGAACTTTCTTTATTCTTTCAGCCTTCCCTTGGTCATCAATTAAAGAGTGCATGTCAGCTATGTATGTACTACGTCCCTCAACCATTTGGCATTCCATAAACCACTGTACTTTCATGAATGGGAGAACCTGAAAATATATTTAGTAAGTACGTACATACAATTAGCAGAACACATTCACTTACTAAACTAATATGTTATGTTTTAATTTCTTAGAAGGATGGAGAGGAATAAATTCAATAATAGGGACCTGGTCCTATTACATGGAGGGATCTCCATACCCAAAATATAACTGTAAAACATCATTCACACCGTGTTCTCTTCTTGGTGAGTTTAAATTGATCTTGGAATAAATATACAGAGAGGGATCAAACTTCCCCCAGTTTTCATATCATTCGGACGAGTTTCAAACACCAGTTGGTAACTCGCCCCTTCGTAGATGGTTCCCTCCCTGGTCCCCGGCTGGGTAGAAATCGGACTTTCACAGATGGGGGTTTCCAACATTCCGGATAATGATTTTCGCCTTCCCATGGAAGACCAATACTCATATACTGATCAACAGGAATAATTAGTTTCATTTTTAAAAATATCATATTTTTGATGAATTATGTTAAATAAAAAGTGCATTTCCACCCCGTTTTAATTTTATAAACAGTGGGTTTCAAGTGGGATTTTGGGTTTCAAGTGAATTTTATTGCAATATTAATGAGTATTTAATTTAAATCCAGGTGGATTATAAGTGCTCCCCGCTTTTTGGGGCGCGAGGTGGGGTATATATCTACATAATTAAAATAAAGTGGTATAGTTGAGTAATTGACTTGTGATTAAATACGTTAGTTGCTTAAAAATGAAATATAAATACCCTAGAAAGGTTAGAGAAGAAATGATTCTTCCTCGAGTCAATATTTAGGAGAATCGGTGAATTTTGAAACGCTTAAAAAATAGGCTGCTAATATCTTAAAAGATATCTCAAAATTTTTAAATTGAGGATTTTAATGATGTTATATACATTCTAGTTATACTAATTAAACACATTGTCCCTTTGGTTAATGTTTTGAATAGTACTGGCCTATAAACGAGTTTTTTAGGTATGGCTTATAAAAATAGTTTAAGCCTAACCTTCCCTGCATTTAGCAGAAGGCCATTTCCAAGAAAAAAAGTGGGTTAGTAGGAGGGGAACCAATTTTTTTACGCTTATATTTTTAGAATAAAAGAACGTTATTATTTTGTTTGTATTTAAGTATTTTCCTTGATTGAGGATATGATAATAAATATGGAAATTTTCTATCTTTTAAAATATATTATCCATTTGTTATTCATTTTTATAAATATTTTTTATAAAAATTGGGCATATTTTCCCTTTAAGTCCTAAAAGATTTTGTTTTCATTTGGTGCGTTTTTTTGTTTTTTGTTACGTTATTTTGTTCATATTTTGGCGTGTCCTTTCACGATATGAGTTGAAATATTATAAAGAGGTGGGTGAACGTAGTTGCATGTAGCCCAGAAGAGGTATGTATTTAAATTTTGGGGTACTTTGAGTAATGCAGGAACTGGAATTTTTGCCACGATGTCCCAGCGACTCCAATAAGTAATAATAGTTCAAAGGACTATTTTTTTTTTAATAATTTATCATAACAAAGATGAGAAATCTTCACAAATCTAACTGAGGGTACTTTTAAAAAGGGTTTTATGGAATCTCTTGGGTTGATTTTTCCATTAGACCCCTCCGAAGTACCATCCCAAAGCGTCTCATATTGGCTTCTTGTAATTGGGTATGATGAGACGAGTTTCGTCAGAGTAAAGGTGGCTTTGTCTGCGAGACTCCGAGAATTCTTAAGTTCCTCTACAACGTTACAACGAAGTCCTTTATACGAGCGGGCTTTATTCAAAAGAACACATCCATACTACTTTTGTGCAGTTAGAACGGAAAAATACGAAATGAACTACAAAATTGTGAAGTTGGAGGAAATAAAGAATCAACTTCTTTGTTAGACTTTCCTCGCCACTTATAATATGAATATTATATATATATATATATATATTATTATTTATATATAATAATAATATATATCATATACTTTATTATATTATTTATTATATATATATATTATATAATTATATATATATATGATATAGATATATTTTATATATATTATTATTATATTATATTTATATATAATAATATTTATTATATATATAACATATATAAATAATATAAATAATATATATATTATTATATCATATATATATATTAATTAATATATATAATATATAATAAATATATATTTATATATATCATATACTATATTAATTATATCATATATTATATATATTATATAATATATATAATTATTAAATATATAAATTATTATAATATATATAAATATAATTATATATCTTATTTATCTATATAATATTTAATTTATGTATATATAATATTTATTATATATTATTTTTAATAATAATATATCTATTATATATATATATATATATATTAATACAATACTAATATATTTTTATATTTTACAATATACGCTTCTTTTTTATTGGAAGGGCAGAGACATCGAATCCCATTCAATACCTCGGACTCATTATATAGTTGTGTTAGTTTGTCCCAGCCTGAGCTTTTTCCTTGCTGCCATGGGTTTTTCATGGCCGCTAGACGCCTAATCAAAGCCGGGTGTGGGTGAGGTGGAATTCCACTTAAATATTTGAACCTATGGCTTAGATATGTGGAACAAATAAAGAGACAACAAACCTTCCAGAGAACAAGATTGAGAAGAGCCATGGGAGGAATGCGGAAGAGGGAAACGGTTATCAATGCGATATCGGGGCCCTTGCACGGGATCATTAACAGGGAGCCCGACCTTAAAATCCTGGTATAACATATGTATAACATCAACTTCGGTAGGAATTCCTTATCCCTATTCAGTTTTAACGAATTTCCCCCCTAATTCCGATTATATATATTAATATAATATATATATATAATATTATATATATATATAAATATATTATATTATATAATATTTATATATATCAATATATAATCTAGTATATATATATATATATATAATATAATAGATATATATATTTATAATTATATATATATCAATTCATTAGTATATATATATATAATATATAATATATATATAATATATATTATATATTAATGTTTAGGTGTAGTATACAAAATATTTTACTATTTCTATTTTAATTATAAATATATATATATATATCATTTTATAATATTAATATATGTAATATTTTTATTAAATATATATATTATTAAATAATATATATTATATTACTATATATATATACTATACTAAATACTATATATTAATATAATATATTATGTTATATATATTTATATATATCTATATAATCTTATCAAGTGGCGGGCTCCCTGCCATTCGTTTCTGCCATGGTTTTTGGGTGGCACGACCAATTTTTGACCACGACAACGGACCTTTTTTTTCCCCTATATCAACGATATTTATTATTTCTGGTTTTTATTAATTATTTTTGGTTGACTATTTTTCTGCATTTCTTATTACTCCTAATTATATATATATATATTAATATAAATATATATATAATTAATACTATATATATATATATATATATAAATTATTATATAATATATATTTATATTTACATATACGCGGTCTACAAAAGCCACGGTACCTATCCGCGTTGCTATATAATGCCAACTTTTAACGAATTCATACGTCCTATGAACGATATATTTTTGCAGAATGTAGAAATGTTAATTTTAACATTATATGATTTTATTAAAATACTTGTCATGTTACGAGTCGAAATCCATTCTCGAAAATGATACGATAATGAAAAATTTTGTTTTCGGTTTTAAAATTTTTTTTTTATTTATTTTGCTTAGTCTCCGGACCGACCCTTGCCGGCTGGCCCAAGTGGCGTCTGCTAGTTTTGGCCCCATTTTTTTTATTTTAATTTTTTCATATTAAAAAAATATTAGAAAAAAATTTTTTAATCAACATATTTATCACAGGAATTATTTATAGAGGGAATTAAATCATTTATATTATTTAGGATATAATATAGCGTGATATCAGTTAAAAATAATGTAATCATATAAACGAAGCAATGACTCAACTAGTCATCATCAAATCTATAAATAAATAAGCCCTATTAAATTGTGAATAGAAGTACTTCTTTAGTGGGGAGATTAATTATGTCCTTCTTTGAACTCTATCATATATATAATATATATATATATTTTATAATATATTATATTATAATATATATTATATTACATTATTATTTATAATATATATTTATTATATATATATAAAGTATTAAGAATATACATATATTATAAATTATAATATTTTTTATCTTAATAATAAATAATAAAACTATAATATATATTATCCGTGTTTAAAACATTATAATAATTGTAATATTTTCTCGAGATAAGATGATATATGCAATCTTGATAAATATGGTCAGAGGTGGGGTCCCTAAAGTTGACATCGATGTACTTTAGAAACGGCAGACCTATCAGATTATACAAATTGCAATTATTATTGGGGAATATGATAAAATTCCCTACAGGAGGGGTTTTTATTAATTTTTTATTTTATTTTATTATTATTATTTTTTTTTTTTTTTATTCGGTCTTGATATAATTTCGTAAACCATAATTTTTCCTCTAAGCTTTGACGATATTTTTATCATCTAAAATTATAAAGTTTAGCCAATTGAGCACTCAGCCTACGACTGGAAAAACGAATTAATGTTAAGGAAACATTCTTCAAAATTACCTTATAGAATTTTCATAATATCTTTTACTGTTCGTTCAGTTATGACTTTAACTATCTATATTTTATTAATGGCTAAAATATTCCCAAAAGAAAGATTGGATTTTTTATTGAGTTTTTTTTTCTTTAGAAGAGATAAAAAATGCATTTTAGAAGAATTTAAATTTGAAAATGTATTTTTAAAGTTAAATTTTTTTTTTTTTTTTTTTCATTATATTTTGAAGTATTTTTTTTTTTTATTTTTTTTTTAATAAAATTAATAGCCAAGTAGTTTGTAGGTAATAATTTTTTTTTCTTTTTTTTATCAAAGAATACCATAGGGTAAAAACTTGCAAAAAAGTATGGCCTGAAGTCGGGGTCCCTTCTCGGGCCTCCCCGGGTGGACGACGGGGGGGGACTTCGGCCCCTCGTCCCCCGGTTTAAATTTTTAAACTCAAGCTAAAATCAATGTACGAAGATTTGTCTAATATTTCTGATAAACGCTAAAAAAAAAAATATATTAAACCCTCCTTCAGAATTTTTCCGCTGCATTCCCATTGTAATTTGTTTTACTGTTAAAGCGTTGCCTTGCCGTTCTCGAGTTTACAATGAATGTCCAAGCATTTATTCTTCTTCTGGCCAATATTTAAGGATTAAACCTCAAATTCTGATAATAAATAAAAAAAATATTGATATTGAAGTTCCAAAGTATACAATAATGCTAAGAGCACGTGCGTGATGTTCTAAAATCTGCACATGAAAAAGAAAGGCAAATTGCGTCAAATGATTACAAGTACATGATATATGATTGATATTATTTTTTGTAGAACTTTTTGAACATCCATCAGTTGACCAAGATCCATTACTCAAATTCCACCAAGCACAAACAAATGGTTTATCTTTATTTTTTGAATTTACTTTCATTTTTATTGTAATTCTACCACCAATATTTTTCTTATTTTTTTACTTTTTGTTATGACAAAAGTAATGTCGCTTATGTCTCCGACGATTTCAAATTTCTTTTTCTTCAGAGATGGATCCTCGAAAAACAATTTATTTTTCCATTGTTTGTAAATATAAGATAATTTTAAATTCATTTTGCTTAAACTTTCTGGAATAGAAACAATAACATTTGATAAACCAGTCTCATTTTCATTGTTTTCGAAAAAGGTAAGGATAATTTGAACTTAAAAATTATCTAAGACGATGGTACTTGAGGAAAGTATAACGATCAATGGAATCAAATAGCCAAATACAAAAAAAAATAATGCAACAATGAATGATATAAGCTAGAAATCAATTAACAAAACGCTATGATGATGAAAAAAAGCAAAGTAGAAAAAATGGCTATATGGACAGATCGATGTAATTAAATATGACACAATAGCTATAGTAACTGAAGAGGAATTGTTTTTTTTATAGGATGTGTTCAAGTTATTAATACCAGTTATGGCATTTGATGATTTTGTCACGCGTGAAAGTAGCTTTATCATGGAGAAGTGTAAAAGAAAATAATCGGAGACTAATTTTACTCACCAACAAAACTCCAGTTGACCGACTTAATCTCCTGTTTGAACATGTTGTATTACCTGTATCTGAAATGGATTCAAAATACTGGTGTAGTGTTCGTCATGCACTTATGTGGAACACTCATACTTTTTTTCGCATTGGGTGGTACTCCAGATTTTTGGGTTTTAAAAGCTGTAAAAAGAAAAAGAGAATGGAGTCGTGTGGAAGGCAGGAGACAGTGAGGGAAATTACAGAGGCTGATAATGCTACATTAAATATTTGAGTTAGGGGAATTATGACTATGATAACCATATATTTTTGATGCAGTTTGGAAATTTGGTCTGGTCCCACTGCTTGTGAGCTTTTGAGGTTTTTGACAATTAAACACTTCTAAAGGAGTGATTGGGGAGGGTATCTTACTTCATCTACAGTTTGTATATTTCAACGTTCAGTGGGAATTGTCATTATGGGTAAATAGACTTTTCTTCAGCATTGTTCAAAACATTCATTGCAAATGATAGAGAATATTCAATAGTATGGAAGGTTTTAAAGGTTTATCAATGTATATATAGATCTAAACCAGGGAATAAGTAGTATATATTGAAATTGATATTTTACTAAAAAGTTAGAGAACATTTAAGTCGTTTGGAAATAAAATATGAAGGTTTATCAATGTCTTTAGAGAAGCTTGTTATAATTTAAGACAATCAATTCGTGAAGTTTTTTCGTAATGAGGGGTTAAAAATTATAACTCACTTCAAAAGACAGATAAGAGAAAAATAAAAGGAGGATTTCAATAGCCAAGGAACAACAAGAAAGTATTAAAATAAAACTATAGATATATTGTATATGGAAATAAAAAAAAATATTAGATTCAAAAGAAAGAAGTAAATATAAACAGTATCTGGTGAAGTAGGTTGATGATAGCTTGCTTGTATTACATTGAAATGTTAATGGCAGTGAACAAAAGGAACATTATCAATAGTCATCGTAATCAAAGCGATTTTCCCTAATTGTCAATTAGATAGTAGTTTCCGGCTTCTATGTAATGGAATATAAATGATTGTAACTAATCATCAAATGATAATAAGAGATTTCATACGTAGCTTGTAAACCCTATTTTCAGCTTTGCAGGGAATTCTATAAGTTTGGAAACTTCGAGAGGCCCTATATCTGCGATCACGTGAAGGGAAATGCGTAAGACATTGGATTTAATGGGTTAGGTCCTTTTATTTATATTTTTAAAAGAGTAGCTTTAAGTTAAAGACCCTCCCTAAAGATAAACGTTAATTTTGTTTTTTTTTTGCTATTTTTATTTTCTAAACGGACGTCTTTCTAACAAAAATTAGTTACCATGGCGGACTTTGTTAACGAAAGAAAAAGTATCTTTAATAGTGTAAAGATTTCTCATTAAATTTTCAGTGATGTACATGCCAGATGCAATTCTCCTTTCATCCCTTCTAGTCCAACCTGGTTATACAGAGTGGGGACATTGGACCCTCTTTTTCCATGGAAATCCTACAAGAGATTAGTGGGGTAAAGTTAGACTACTTTCATCAGTATTAACCCTATTTTATTCAATTACCTACACGATGTACTTTTAGAATTCACACCCCAGACACTTCGGGATCAAGTGTTCGATCCATTCATGTTGTCCTTATTTTAAAAACCAACATTGACCGGAAGCGAAGGTTCAAAACTTCCTCATCGCATGACCAACCAATAGTTACACGAATGGAATTTCCTGTTTACATGTTTTTTACCAATTTTTGAAAGTGTATCTCCAATGAAACATCGACTAAAGAGCGGTCAGTGGCAAATTATCTTATAGAAGTTTTATAGACATTTCTTAAATTATTCAGATGATGCTAAAAACAGTCCCTCCATCTCAAGTCAGGTTGGTTTTTATAGCTTTCAAAGGATGTTCAACAACCAAACAATAGATAAAAGTTTGCTTCAAAGCCCGCAAGTAACACATTTTAATTTTTAAGGACGTTTTCATGGAAGAAAATCTTCCCTCCCAGAAAGACCTTATTCTCCTTTCCGTAAGATACAAAATTGATTATTCAGATTCTAGTTTACCTCAATTTGCTCCTTAAAATAAAAGCAAACCATCCCCGGGGAAAGATTAGAAAGACTGGCCA
>JABUQX010082890.1:27500-29510 GCA_015478945.1 Trachelipus rathkii | reverse complement strand
AAAAATGGAAGATAGAGGAAAGATTCTAGATGTAAAAGTACTTAGAGGGGCGGGAGGGGGATATCGGATCCACTATTTGTGGTTGCAAGGCTAAGGTGGGGAGGAGAGGTGGATGATTAGGAAAGGAGAAAAAGGAGGAGAGTGGAGGTGATAAAGGTGGAAAAATTTGGAGGAGATAGTGTGCAAGAGGAGTTTGGAGAGTAATGAGATAGTGGTAGAGACGTGAGAGGAACAGAATCTGGGGCAGTGGAGCGGGAAGACAGATTTAATGAGCATTATGTGAAGAGCTTGAGAAGGTATGTGAGTAAAAAGGGTGGTGAAGCAGTTGAAGCAGAAGGAAAGGGAGTGAATGGGGGAGTGAGGAGGTGAAGAAGTGGTTGTGAAAAGAAAAGGAGGCTTATGTGAAAGGTAGAGTAGGAGAGAGGGAAAGCGGGAGAATAGAGGTTAGAGTGAGCCAAAGGAGGCGGTGGAGAGGCAAGAGAAGAGCCAAAAGTCATGAGTGGTGTAGAAAGGTGACGGAAAATTTTGAAATCAGGAGTAATATGGTGTTGGAAAAGAAGAAATAATAAGAGGAAGGAGGGGGTGGGGGAGAGGATTAAGGGAAGAGATGGGGAGTGGATAGGAGAAGAGGATAGGGTGAGGAAGAGGTGGGGGAGTATAGTGATTATGAAATGAGTGGTGGGGAGGGGAGAAGATTTGCAAGAGGTGAGGATGGAATGAATGGGAGGGAGGGGAGATTGAAATACAAAGAGGAAATTACTAGGCCTGAGTAAAAGAAAAAAGGAATCCGCCAGGCTGGATGGGTGAGAAGAAAATGTTTACAGAAGGTATAGGGTGGGAGAGTTGGCTGTATAGGTGATATAATTATATTGTGAGATGGGTGGTCCGCAGGATGGAGGATGGGTGTTGGTTTCCCCGTATAAGGGAAGGGATAGATGGAATGTGGGAATTATAGAGGTATATGTCTTCTAAGGTAGGGAAAGTGTATGGTAGAATACTGATTGAGAGAGTGAGAGGTAAACGGAGGAAGTAATGGGGAGAACAAGGAGATTTAGGAAGGAAAAGAGGTGTTGTGGACCAAGTGTTACATAAAGATGTTTTGGAGAAAAAGTATAGAGAGGAAAAGGGAAAGTGTATGGCAGTGTTTTTTAGATTATGAAAGCTATGATAGAGTGAAATAAAGGGTGAATTGTGAGGTTTTTGAGGAAAATGGGAGTGGGGTAAAATTAGGTAAAGGTATCAGGCATTTTATAGATAGTAGAATGTGTTGAAGAGGTTAGAGAGGAGAGTGATCAGATGTTGGGAGGTGGTGAAGGTCTAGGCAGGTTGTTAATGTCGCCATGGTTTCAATTTGTTTATGGAGAGTGTTTGCAGTGGAATGGTGGGAAGGGAGGGGGGTGGAACTGACAAATGGGAATGAAGGGGAGTGAACATGATACTGTTTGCGAACGATACTGCCCTAGTGGCGAAGAACGCGGAAAGGTTGAGTGTTTTGGGGAGTATGAGAGAATGTGCGGAAAAAAGTTAAAAATAAATCCTGGTTAGATTAAAGTGTTAGTGTTTTGAGAGAGGAAAGTGAGAGGGAGGGGTTAGAGGTCGAGTGGGGGTAGTTTTGGAGAAGTAAAGATTTTTAGATATTTAGGAATGGATTTGGGTAAGGGGGGATGGAAGAGGAGATAGAACATAGAGTAGGAGAAGGTATGAGAGCTTTGAGTGGTCTGAGAGAAGTATGGAAAAGGGGGGATGTATCACAGAAAGTTAAATAGTTATGTGTGAAAAAAATGTGTGTACCAGCCTTGTTGTATGTGTGAACGTGGGGTGAAGCTAGGTCCAGAAGAATGGAAGTATTGAGATGAAGGGTTGAGAGCGGGTTTTTTTTTTTGTGGATTGTAAAGAAGGAGAGGATTAGGAATAGGCTGGTGAGAAGATGTGATTGGAGAATGGGTTTGAAGACGGAGAGGAATGTTTAAGAGGTATGGCATTTGATAATGGAGGAACAGAGAGTGGTTA
>JABUQX010082890.1:0-17500 GCA_015478945.1 Trachelipus rathkii | reverse complement strand
CAATATACAAAGGTCGTTTGAGGTGCGAGAAACCTGGAGTTAACTCACAAAAACACAAAATTAATTTCAAAAGAGCTGTTAGGAAAATGAATAGCAAATATATTTTGTACCCTCTCACCATAACACATTCTGAAAGTAATAATAATCAAATTGCTAACTATATGATACCATAATATATAATAGAATTATAGAATAATAATTAAAGATTAATAAAATCCCAGTGAATAATGACAATAAAACTATTATATAATGATAGTAGAATAATAATTAAATAAGAATAATAATTAATAATTGAAAATATAGAAGAGTATATTAATAATTAATAATATGACCACAGTGAATAATAAAGATGAATGAAATAGAAGGATTCAAAGGAAGGAAAAATGATAACTGTTTTATATTTTGAGTGCGAATCTGTATGATATAGTTTGCTGCTATTAAATCTGAACTTAACGCATTTAACCAAAATAAGTTTCAATTGGCCCAAAAGATCACTTGCTGCCCAAACACCCCCAAGAAAAATTATAAAAGAAAATAAATTAATTCAAAAGATAAACATTTTTCCACCATGAGCACCGATTTTCTTATAACATGATCTGGGTACTATCTTTTATGTTCGTAATCGAATTGAGAGCAGCAGACCGCTTGGTGCGTACATAGTAAGTTTCTGGTCAACATTGAAAAAGGATATTCAGAGACTTGAAGTTTTCTCAGTCTGCAATTCCAAACAATTCAACAGTATCATGTTTGATTATTAAAATTTCGTGACAAATATGAATTATCTCTTTATTTTAATTTGCTGTCATAATACACCTAATCACTCTAACATGGTTCCCAGATACTATAGTTTATTTCTCGAAAACTTCAGTCGGCAAACAAATATTGAGTACGGAGTGTCCTCAAAGATTGACGTTAATGGCCCCCAGAAAATTTATGAGAATTTTTAGGTTGTATATATAATAATATAATCATAGAATTTAAATATCAATCTATCTTAGTTCATCTTGTACTTTTTCAGAAATTTCAATACCTAATGAGTCCAAAATAATAGTAATTATTAAGTTTATCCATAAAAAATTACTCAATCATCCTTCTCTTGATCGCATTTAATTTTAATTACTCTTCCAAATCAACCGATACATTATTTCACCAAGATCTTTAACTATAATTTTTTTTTCCCTGCTTGTTTACATTAATAATTTCTGACAACAACTTTTAAATTGAGTTTTGATTAATTCTTCTTCCATTACAAAGTTATCACAACTGTATTATTTGAAAATTGATAATAAATTAGAACAGGTATCTTCATGTAGAATATCATATTCTTTAATAAGAATACTCATCAAAAGTGTCAAAATTAGATAAATCAAATTAATTCTATATATACTACTCTGCTTTCCAAATTAGCTACTACGTATTGGAAAACCCTATCTCAATTGGTTTAAAGCAAAAAAATATTTCATGGTCAAAATCTAAATATATTAAATTTTCTGAATTTGTTGAAATTCCGTTCTTCCTCATTATTAGATAGTTAGTAGTCCTAGAATTTAATTAGCTAAAACACAACCAAATAGCTAATAAATAGTAAGTTAAATAGTAAATAATAACTACTAATGGTTATTCTAATTGTGTACACACTCAAAATCCAGCAATAACGGCATAATCTGACAACTCTCTCGCTAACTCGCATCAATTTTTGCAAAATCTTCACATGGATTTGTCTTGATTAAAAATTTTTCTATTTATCAAATCACGCATTTCTGAGAAAAACCGCAACCGCGGTGTGTCCTGAATAATTAATATATTTTATGAGCCCAACAATTAAGAGAGCCGACAGCCCCGTTTCCCTTTTCGAAATATAAGTGAGTTACAAATTGTAGCCCTAAAGCGCTCATCAAAATTCTGAAGAGTTTGCCCGGTCACCGACCTCTAACCAGATATTACACACTTCCATCTTCTCATCAAATATAGATTATAACTACATCAAATATATGTAATCTAGCTCATACCTATAAACCAAGTACACTTACATTGATCCGACGTATTCAGTAACTCCGCTATATATCATGATATAATACCTTAATTTCATGTACTCATAGATGATTTTCATTCCCTTTTCAGAATTTTATTTGTTATAAACATGACATTACTTACTTACTAATTACTACGACTACCGAAATTACCATATAGTATCCTCATATTTCCATTCACTAATCCTATCCATTATACTTAAACACCTTCATTTCCCATCTCACGGTTCCTACTTAATTTTATAAATATATTCTGAAATACTTCTCTCATATATTGTACGAGATTTAATCATAAATTTTACTTTTTTTTCCTCTTTTACCACTTGATATCTTTTATATTTCTTCCCTCACCCTTTCATTTACCATCATATTCTGTCTAATTGCTACCATCCCTTCTTCCCATATCAGTAGGCAGAGCTTAGGTTAAGATATGCTCATCTGTACTACAGAATTGCCCCCAATCTTTACGCCATGAACGAGACAAAAAAAAGTAGTAGTGTTACAATGTTTAATAAATCTGACTCTACGATCAACTTCCAGTAAAGACCCATTATACTACTAATCTCGTGAGCCCGCTCGGCTACTCACGGCTTCTGACCTCCAGATCTTATCTTGCTCCCCCTCACTGTACCGTAGTAGGCCCCGGCCCTCTCAGGTCCACCGGCCCTAGCCTACCCCGGACCACGGCTCCGACAACGCCCCAGGTCCAACCTCGACTAAATCACTGGTCATTTTGATTCATCCGGCCTCCGTTGTTTCGGTTCTCGCCAAAAACCGATCCATGCTCCGGCTCCGGTACCTACTTCACCCAAAACCGTGAGGCTCCGAGGCTCCTAATCCGCAACCCCGCTTCGGCCCGATCTCTAACCAATACAGATAAAGTTGCGGCCGGTTACGCAACCCCTTAAATATATTTTACTATTAAAAAAATAATATATTCAAATATATATTAGTTCTACCAAATATAAATTTACAAAATTCGTAGTTGGGTCAGCCGATACCGCACAAACAGCTATAGTACCAAATATCAATCACTCACACACAGAAACATTTCTCATAATTCAACTTTTTTATTCAACTTTCTAGCAGATGACTTTCCACCCTCCACTTTCAATTTTAAATATGAGATCTTTGAAATTATTTCAAAATCTTACTTAAAGTCACTCGACCTAGTCTTGATTTATGCTGTAAATGTATATGCGTATTATGAAGCATTAGAATATTATTATAATATTTGAGAAGGAAGTTAGAGGAAGTTTCAAAAGGCTTTGTATAATAAAAAACTAATGAATCATTATTTTTAAAAAAGGTTATTCACTCGTATTTATTAAGCTGCTTTAACCTTGAACCACCAATTAGGTTTGAAACGTTTAACAGGGGATATCATAGAAAATTTATGTGAATAATCTGCCTTATATAACTCTTGGTGATTATTGCGACATTAATCAGTTACTGATAATAAATACTTAAAAATTCAAAATTTATCAGATTTGAATTCACGGACATAAGCATTTTAAGAAAAAACAACTTATATAATCTGAATATTAATCAGATAACTACTTGTATTACATAAGGTACCTCTCTAATATCCCCTTAGAAAAAAAGAAATAAAGTAGAGCAAGTAGAGAAAAATATAAATATTATTATTGCAATATTAAATTAAGTATATAGTATATATTTAAATAATATGTATATTAAAGTGATTTAGTAATTTAAAATATATAAATATGTAATCACAAAAAATCACTGATTTAATTATTAAATAGTACTTAAGGATATTTACGATGCAAATAAAGAGTCATAAGATAACGGTTATATTAATATATTTAAAAATAAGTATTATAAAAATGAATAGAAAATATAAATTAACTATTATTAAAAATTATAAATTCACAATTAAAATATATCACATAGATCTAGGTAAAAGATAAAAGGAACATTCTTTAAGCGATGTTACCAAATATTCTTATTCTTTATAGAATTTTGGGTGTAGATATAATTGGATGAGTTACAAATAGTAATCAATTAAGAGCGAACCAAATTTCATAATTATTTCATATAATAAATATATATATATTACTTATATTAATATATATTATCAACTATAATTATGATAGCTTATCTTTTAAGGATTATATATATTATAATTAATATAATTATAATAATATACTTATATATATAATTATTAATATTATATTATAGAATTATATTGTAGTCATATAAATATTAATATAATATAATAATGATGAAATCGCTTGTCATATAGAATCTCAAAAGACTTATAATACTTTAATTGAGGGAAAAGTATGAATACCAACATTTAAATAGAAAATAAAGATAATATCTGATATCTATAATATTTTAACTTAATCTATGTGATTGTACTGGGTCTATAGTATTGAGGTTATATGTTTAGTCAGTTTCGTATTGACTGATTCAAGAGTATAGAATCGTAAATCGTAGGTGATTATGATTGACATTATATATTAGACTCACAAGTATCTGAATTAATATAAATTAATAAGTTAAAAACTAAAAATAATATACAATAATAATAGTTCAGTGTTAAAGTTCTTGTGAAACATCTATCTGGAAATAAATCTTCTCTTTTTATAAGAACTGATTTAGAACAAGAAATACGAAAATTAGTATCCAATTACTATAATTTTATCGTCAGGTTTAGAAATATCCTAGAAGTCATAGAAATTTATGATAGCATACTAATGGAAGGTCATATTCAAAATTATAAATAAATTATTTAGAAGACAGTATTACAAACAATTTGCTAGTGTAATATACTAGAATACTAAAAAGTATATTATAATAAATTTTTAATAGGTAAAATATATAGATTAAGATTGAAATTATGATCATATCAGTTCATATCACAAATATTGAAAATATATATATGCACTATAAAAGTTATTAATAAAGTAGATATATGTATAGATATATGTACACAAATGTCTGTATCAGAATCGCTAACTAGAGACTGACTGATTGAGATGTTAAAGATACACATATTCAGTTATTAAAGAGTCTCGACTATCATCATATTTCTCTTTCTGGCATTACTTCTACTTATCTGCTTAGTTCATCTTCTTTTACTCTCTATTCTGCTTGGCCTCTCTTCTGTTATAGTCTCTTACTTTCTTCTATCTTCTCTTTATTCTCTCTCTTCTCTCTCTTCTGTCACTCTCTTCATTCTCTCTGCTCTCTTTCTCATTACTTATCCGTCTCTTCCTCTCTCATTCTCTTCTCTCTTTGTATTATACGTTAAGTATTATTATAGATATGTTTTATATTTTAATATAATTAACTTTTACTTATTATTAATAATTTATATATTGTATTTATCTTATTATATTAAATATTATTATATCGTTATATTAATTATATATTATTAATTATTTTATTACTATATTATTATTATATTTTAATATAATATATATATTATTTTATAGTGTTAATATATAATGAATATTTATGTTATAATATAGGTATAATTGATTATAAGTTATGTTAATGTTATATATATATATTGGATTAGTGGAATATTATTATAGATATAATATTATATATATATATTATATAATATATTTATATATATATATATAAAAATATATATTTATATATATTAATTAATATTATGATATTATATTTAGTATATGGATGCGGAATCAATCGCTTAATAGACACGCAATTATTTTGAACAACCGCAATCTCGCAACTACCGCGGTTCGATCACTGGGTCCTTCACTCACCATACAACTTCATTGTAAGTTTTAAGTTCAGGAAGTGTCTTTTTAAAATTACTTATTTTATGCTATCAAAACTTTCTCTACTACTTCTTTTTTATTATCTGAAATGCAATAGGAATTCTAGTATTTATAGGACTTTTAACTATCCTCATTAATACTTCAAGTTAAGACAAACTTATTAGTTTTATTGATTTTATAATATATATAGATAGAAAAGTGCTGAGAGAGATATTTTGAAGGAGGAATTACTTTAAATAAATAGTTAATAAGGTTATAATCATTAGTCCTCATATAACACAAGTAAGATTCCTTTTATATTATGTGTCGTTAATAAAACTTTATAATAACCTATACATCTATGGTATATAATCGAAAGGCTGAAAGAGAAGAATATATAATCAGCTGTATAACAATAATTTCGATTAAAATACTTGCTCAGCACATTTGTAAAGAATAATAATTTATAATTCTACATCATTCATTAAAAATGAGTACCATTTATATAAGATGATCGAATATAATATAAATAATGAGGTAATTTATATAATATGCCTGTAGTTAATAAAAGGAGTTTCAGGAAGATTATAATTAATTAAACAAATAAATACAATGCTAAATTATAGAGAATTTATGAAATTCACAGTAATATATTTGAAAACATATAATATATATCTTAATTACTAAAAGACATCTACAAAAGAAAATTATGAAATATAAATGCTAGAAATAAAAGATGACAAACCTTCAACATCCAAGCAAAAACTCTGTTTGAAAAGATATAATACCTAATGATTTTGCTTCATTAACTTCCACGCATATATCTTCAAAATATAGTTATAATAAAGAAAGTTTACATTAAGTTGAATATAAATAGAGTAATTATAATAATCAAAAAGAAAAAGAGATATATCGACAATTGATTAGGATAATATTATTCTCTAAATGTATTATGGTGAGAGAGGTAGATAAATAACGAATCAATATATATCTTAAGAGTGAGATGTTAAGGCTAAAAAAAGTATTGTCATAATCAATTCTAAGATAATACCTATATATAGCGGATAGGTTGAGCTAATTATTAAATTATTATGAGTCAAGAAAAGAATGGGTCAATAAAAAACGGAAAGAGAAAGAAATAGCACAGAAAATTTATATTCTTTATACATTTTATTTAATATAGTTTGAACGCTATCTAAAAAAATTAAATACAACGCTGAATATAAACTAGAGAATAGACACTTTAAGTCAGGATAACTTTTTACCAAAGTTAATCCACTAGAGTTAGCGGTAGGATGAGTGTGAATAACTATAGATAAGTTAAGTAATATGAGGTGATGGTGCTAATTTGTTGCAATAGGGTACACTCGTTCGCTACTATAGAGATAAATATGAGTTAAAACAGGGTATAAAATTGACAATTATTTAAATCTAGACCACATAAAATTCTCAAATAGTTGTTAATTAAATAATAAAATAATAATAATATAATAATTTAAATTTAATTATTATATTATAATAAATAATAATAGATAATGTAAATAATAATTATAAATTAAATAATAATAAATAAATAATAATAATTTAAATAATAATAAATTATATGAATAATAGATTATACAATTATTCAATGCAATTGTTATAGAATATTTATAATACTTAATTAATTAAACACTTTACATCGATATATTAGTATAATATACTATTATATATATTATATAATATATAATTAATATTAATAATTCATAAATATAAAAATATATAATATATATATAATATGTATATAATATTATATATATATAATAATAATTATTACTATAATATTATAAAAGATATATAATATATAATATAAATATATATATAATATATTAATAATATAATATATATTATATATATTAAATTTGTTATTTAGGCGATAAATTTGTAAGATAAATCTATGTACTAGTGAAATACCGAATTTATATATATTTAATAAACCTAAATAACTTAATAATAATAATATACTTAAAACACTAACCTGCGGAACGTTAAAGTACTAACCTTTGATTATTAATTTATGAATATTAATAGTATATATTACTCACAGATATTCTATCATGAAAATACTATAATAGATAAGGTTTCTTGCATTTATATTTTAAACGCTATCACTTGTAGCAATAGGTAGAGTTATATTGATCTATACTCTCACTTATCAGTACCAAGTTTCTACAAATTTTGCCATATGATTAATTATACTAAATATATAATATATATATATATAATTATATATATAGATATATATATATATATAAGATATATAGATTATATATAGATATATATTATATATATATACATATATTTATATTAATATGATATTAAAAAAATATTAATATATATGAATAATACATATATATTATAAATAATATAGATATATTAGTATAGATATATAATAATATCAATGAAGTTGTGAGATAATATTGTAACTGATTAATAATGAAGATCAAAAAGAGGCTGGATCAGTTACTGAAGTGTTATTCCACAGTAATCTGCGTTGGTGAACGACTAATCATTAGAGCATCACCTAGTAATATAATAAGTATATATATTATATATATATATATATATATAATATACTATATATATAATAATATATATATATAATATTTATATATAATATATATATATTATAATATATATATAATATAATATAATTAAAATTTATTTCCTTTCAATAATATTGAAAAAAATTTAATCAACTAAATAAATTTTGTTCTTAGGTACGATTTCATCGTGGGATCTTTATTATTGTTACTTTTTTTTCAAATTATTTATGTTCTTATATAATATATATATAAATTTAATATGATTTATATAGTATAATAGGTATATAATACTAAATAGAAACTTTGATGGTCTCTATATATATAATATAGTGTATTATATAGTATTACTCCTATATTATAATATATATATAATATGATTATATATAATATATTATTAGATATATATATATATATACTAATAATATTATATATAATATTATATATATATAATATATAATTAATTAATAAATTTAAATATTATATAAGATAATATTATAATTTATAATTATTAATTAATTATATATATTTAATATATTATTATATATATTAAATATATAATATATATATATAATACTATTTATACATACTATATATATATATTTAAAAATTAAGATAATAATATAAATTATTATAATTTATATATCTATAATATATATATATAATTAATATATTATTAAATATATACTATATTATATAATATTAATATGTGAGGGAATAAGTTTTATATTATATAGCTTTGAGAGTATAATCTGTAGGGTTAATAGTGGTGATTGATTATAGCTACAATAACCAAGTTAGATTTCTGAGCTGAATCTTAATAGGTGTAACTGTTGTTAATAGGTTGCTTCACTTATTCTGCGTACAACGCCTAAAAATGTAATAAACTAATTATACCAATAAATTATAATTTCTAAAGATACCATATAATGCCCCATTATTATACGATAACTATTGGATTGTTCGGTGATAGGTGAAATTTTCCTAAATGATTATATTATTATTTATTAAAGAAAACTATTTAACAGTTTCCTGGTATGGAAACACTTAGCTGTGATAAGATAAATATATGAAGAAGGTAAGAGATGATAGAAGAATTAAGAAGAGAAGAGAGAGGAGAGAGAGATGGATATAGCAGAGAGAGAGAGAGAATATATAGAGTATAAGAGTAGCCAAGTATAGGGTTGTCAGGACATGATGATAATATTGCCAGAATACGACGCTTATTAATATACGTATGAGTTAAAAGGTTGAAGATTATTATATAGAAAAAAAGAGACAATACTAATGAACAGATAAGAAATTAAAATTCTCAGTGTTTCAATTATATTGTCAATATTCATTATACTATAATATTATAATTATATATGTATTATATATATAATATAAGTATTAATAATAAAATATATATAAATGAATAATGATATTATTAAATATATATTATATATATAAAATTTAATATAGTAATCATTATATTATTAATAATATATATATATAGATATTAAATATATAAATATTATATATATAAGCTAAAAATTAGGTTAATTATTAATTACTATCGTATTATAAAATATTTTTTTTTGCAAATATATAAAACTTTGCAAATTCGCAGTTGGGGCTCCGCAACACTAGGTAAATAGCGATCACCAAAAAAAAACATCATTAATTACATTTATTTGTGTACTAGACCTGTTCTTACAATGATTTTACTCTATGTGGATTAGTGCTCGTATTTAATACACACCGTAAATAGGAGCACTGACTCATTTATAGTTCTAAGATGAAAGCTAATAATCATAAAGACGTCACCTATTTTGGAATGATCTCACTGAATTATAGAGGCAATAAGTACCCTTCAAGAGTTTTATTAATTTATGTATATATCGAAGAGAGTAGAAGATGAATACCTTATTCATAAAAGGTTAAATTTAGTCGTGAAAGCATAATTAACAAATGATAAACAAAACATTTTGTACAGTATCAATCTCATCTCACTCGTACCGATGAGTATTTGACAAATTCAACAATAGAATTATATCATAAATAAATATATGATATTAGATGAAATTACAGTATGGTATGAGTAAAAAAAAAAAAAAACAAAGTGTATATATATTTAATATATATAATTCAGTATATATTTTATTATAAAATACATCATGTTTTATCCAAATTAATGTTTTTATGTTATTAATTTGTAAATTTTCGAGGTTAGTTAAAATGATATATATTATTTCAATCTAATATATTATTATAATTATAATATATATATTAATAAATATATACTATATATTATTATATTATATTAAAATAGATAATCATTAATATATATATTAAAATAATACTATTATTATTAATATAATATTAATATTAATATATTATAATATTATAATATATAATAATTAGTATATATAATATAAATAATCTTCAAATTATATATTATAATAATATATTATTAAATAATTACATAATATATATAATATATTATCTTATAGATTATTATATTAATAACATATTAGATATAATAATAAATATCTTAAACTTGAGGATGTTTATGATTGTGGTGATGCAGTATCTGTGTGTCTTATATATACTTCATAAATATTATATAAAATATTATATATATTAATAATTAATATATAATTAATTATTATATATATAATAATAAGATATAATATATATAATATAATATATATAATTAATATATTAATATATATTATAATAATTATTAATATAATTAGTAATATATACATAAGATTAAATATATATAATCATATAATTATAGAAAATTTAAAATATATTATAATTCATATAAATATATTATAAAATATATATAATAATATAGATATATCTTATATAATTTAATAATATATTAGTATATAATATATATATTATATATAATATATATTAAATTATATAATTAATATATATTATTAGAATATATTAATATATAATATTATATTGTCAATAATAATGGTTATATATTATTAATATTATATAATAAATAATTTTACAAAAAATTATGATATCCAGTAATATAATGTAATACAATAATAATTTACACGAAAAAAATATATATATTAATATAATATATTATATAAATAATTATTATATAATATTAATATAAATATAGATATACTATATATATTAATTATACTAATATTACTATATTATATATATTATTATTGAGACATACATAATATATAAAAGGTTTTTAAAGCTAAAAATTCCGAATTACAACTATTGAGAGAGCATCATTGTGATATAAACAAAGAAGGCTCTCAGAAAAAAAGTGTTCTAATATTAATATAATACACAAATTTCGATATATTTAAAAGTAAGATCGAAATTAAAATTAAACAAAAATGATAAATTCTATAATATATATTAAAATATATATCAACAAATATATTTATAAATTTTAATTTATACATAAATAATTTACACAAATAAATATTATAATATAAATTAATATAAAATAAACTATAATATAATATTATAAATATAAAATTACATTTAAAATAATAAATAAAGTATATAATATATATATTAATTATATAGATAAATTATATAATATATATTTATATATATTATATATTTATATATATATATATTTAATATATATATATAGATATATAATATTATATATTATATATAATAATATAGATCTATAATATTTTAATATCTAATAATGGATATGATAGTTTATATAATAAATATATATATATATAAAATATCATTAAAATATATATAAAATAATATAAAATTATATATATATAATATATAAATATATAATTATACTAGTATGATTTATATCATGTATAATTATCATATTAATAATCAATAATATATTAATATATAAATTATATATAATATAATATATATTATTAATATTATATACTATATTATTATTAAATTTATATAATATATAATATTATATAAAAAGAAATATTATATATATATATATTATTATAATGATATATATAATTAATAATATTAATAATTTCATATGTTGAAATAATGAATAAAGAAACAAGTGTAATTCATATCTTTCTAGGGTTTAAAAACCATTAATTATAGTATATAATATAATATTATAATAGATAATATATATTAGATTTTAATATTATTAATATATATATATTATATTACATACATGAAGAGATAAGAAGAAGACGATAACCTCTCAGAAGTGTTTGAAGACTAAGAAGAAGATTAAGAAGATGAGAAGAAGAAGTATAATAAGAAGAAGAAGAATAGAAGATAAGTAAAGAGAAGGAATGAAATAAGAGTATAATATAATATAAAGAAAGATAATAAAATAGCAAGAAGAAGAAGAAGACATTATAATAATTAATAATAAATCATTTATTTTATAAAAAGTGAATTAGGTAAATAATAAAAAAACTGTATAACACTAAATTATAGATTGATAATGGCAATTGACGAAATTTGAATAGTAATGCAAGTTAGATATCCTACTTGAGATTAAATAAGTATAATTATAAGGAGTTGAGAGAGTAGAAACACTCAAAAATAGTATCTTAGCATATAATTAATCTTATTAAAGATGGATTAAAGGGAACTAACTTATAACTTCACGGTAAACGTTCATTTTTAATAAAACCATCTTGGAAGTCAGGTAAGAAATACGGGCTATGGCTGTCAAAATAAGCTCATAAATTATATGAAAATAGTTTTAAAAAAAATCATTTTAATAATATATATTATTTGAAAATAGTTAGGAAAAAAGTTCAAATATAGATATACTTACAAGAACTAAGACGAGAAATTAGGGTGAGCTGATCTTAAAGATTAAAAAAGAAATACAAGTCATTATTAAGATCTCATAGGCCATGTGCTTACTCAGTCTTAGTATAGATTGTAGTTTGGAGGATACTAAGTAAGACCTTAAATACTTAGGCTTCTACTGACGATGAAAGATTCTGGCAACTTCCCTAATATAACAAATATCATTGTAGCAAAATTCATAGAGTTAGAAATGAATGAAAATGGGAGTACCATGACAGGTCAATTTACACAAACTGGAAAGTACAAACAAAGGAAGATAATTTCTTGAAATGGGCGAACGATCGATGTGAGAAACGAAGCCTTCTACAACATCAATAACCAAAAAAATATGGATGACTATTTACGAGAAAGTAATCTAGATAGGATAGATCCAAGATCTAAGAGAGATTAAATGAATTGAAATAACCTTAGATAGAGAACCATTAAAAAATACATATCAAGCGTAAGTATTATTAAAAATAAGAATATATATACGAAGAATCGTTTAAGAAGTAACAATGGATGTCATTTACTATTGACATAATTCTAACAAAAAATAATAACTAGATAAGTTATAAACAGAGTTACAATAGTTGATGAGTTTTAGATAGAAACCTCTTACCACTCTGAGATGAAACATCGAAATAACCAAGAGAAGACCAAAAAAAATAACATAATTAATAAATGAAAAGGTCCTTGAAAGTTTCATAATATATATATAAATAATATATATAGATTAATATATATATATACTAATTATTAATTAATAATACATAATTAATAATATATATATTAGTATATTATAATATTATTAATATTAATTATAGTATATGTATATTATATATATAAAGTGGATATATTAATATATAATTAAATATGTGTGTTGTGTGTTGATGTGTGTGTGTGTGTGTGTGAGTGTTGGTTGTTACGTATGTGAGTGTGAAGGTGATGTGTGATGAAGTGCTGTGTATGTGTTGGTAGAAATTGCGATTATTAATATCAGACAATATATGTGAATGTGAAATATAATAGCAAGCCAATTAATAGTATATATGTCATGAAATAATTGTATAATGTGAGATGGTATGTTTTATATTGGAGGTGGTGTATTAGTATAATACTGAAATGAACAACCATAATTATATGTGATTGACATATGTTCATTCTTCCAAAATGTATTCAATAGTTAGTTTTAATCAAACATAAATGATTACTAAGATTAATCAATAGCCAAACTAAGTATTAAAGAAAACACGAAGTGATTATGAGAATATAATGCTTAATAATGATCTATAAATTAAATTCTAATCAATATTCATTATTCACAAAATTATAAACGAATTTAGTTATAAGCATTGACAAAGTAGAAATAAACGTGTGAGATATACTAGTATTTGTGGATTAGGTTTTACGATGTGATAATATTAGGATTATTTTTGTATCGGGAAAATAGGAAGAAGAGTAAAGAAGAACTAAGTTGGAGTCTTAACTAGTACTTAATAATTAAACGAAGTAACGAAAATAAAATTATAAATATATTTGAATAAGGTGGTTACTCTATACACAACACAATCACACACGACCAATATAAACGAAGCAATCTTACCCATAATCTATATTAAATATATATATATGATATTAATATTATAATAATAGTAATAACTTAAGATATTATATATATTATAATAGATTAATATTATAATATATAGAAATATATATATATGATATCATTATAAATATAAGATATAAGATATATAATAGAATATTAATAATATAAATAATGATATATATATTATTAATATTATATAATAGATAAAAAGTATTAATTATGATAATAATTAATACATATATATATTGTTATATAGTATATTATAGTATTATATATTGCATTTAAAATTATTAATTAGACAGGGTTATGATTAAATTATGTTAAAAGAAAATTTATATATCAGGACTGGTTTATCTTACGCTTAATTGAAGCTATTAGTAAGCTATGAAAGAAAAGCACAAGCTATAATAATAGTATGATAAATTAAGCTACAATAACATTCAGGCGATATGGATCTCGAGAAATAATATTATTTTGCTATAAATAATAGAATCCAACTTATGAGTCATAGACGTAATTGAAGCAGAGCATCTGAAATTAATGAACAAACTACTTCTAGTTATAATAATCTAAATAATAATAGTTGCATATTTCGTTACAATTTGATAAAACTAAAACACATCTGATCCATTAAATACTAATTGTGTATTATGGAGCGTATTTCTATTCGACATTATTCTAGATGTATAATGTCTAAGTAAAGTTTTCATAGTTTCTATTAGTGAGATAGATATATATTATATATATATATATATATATATTAAGATAGATATATATATATGTTATATAATAACTAATAAGTAAATAAAAATTAATATATTAAATAATATATTTATATAATTATATAGTATTATATAATTTTAAAATATATTATATATAATGTATATAGATATATACATATTATATATATTATATATAATAATAGATATAGTAATAAATATTAAATATTATTATAAGATATATATATATATATTAATATAGATATATTTATTATTATATATATTAAATAAATATAATAGATTTAAGAATATTATATATCTTGGACCATTAAAGTTAAAATTATATTTAATTGCTGATTGATCAGTTTGAATTTACCTATGCTTACTTTATTACATTTAAATCATTACTTTTACTTTAATTAATACAAAATGTGTAAAAAGCACGCAGTAGTAGTTTGAGAAAAAGGCATAATTGGTGACTCTATCTCTCTCTCTCTTCTTCATCTATATCCTCTCTACGATACTATCTATCTCATCTCTCTTTACTCTATCTCTATCTCTCTCTTATCTATTATCTTCATTCTGTGTTTAATCATTGGCAAATTAAAAGCAGTAAATCGCTAGGTTATGATAGTAGAATAATAAGTGTAGTAGAAGGGTGAGTAATAATTAATTTTCACTTCCCCATTCCTCCATAATACCATCCTCCACCCGTTCTCTTTATATGATACGTTTATTAATGATATAAGAGATAATTGCGGAAAAGAATAAGATAGATAGGAGAGAACTCATGATGAGACTGAACAGGTTTCTAAGCATTTAGAAGTTCAAAACCTGATTATGATATCCAAAAGAACGGAGAATATCAATGTTGGCAGTCATTATCCTGTTTATTACTTTCATATTATCTAATACTTCTATACTTGACATATTTTTAATTTTAGAAAGCACAAACGTAATGGGAATTACATACCGATTAAATATAATATATATCTCTATATATTATATATATAATTTATACTATATATATAATATATTATATAATTAATACTTCATTATAATATTTACTATATATATAATATATACATAGTATATATATATATTAATTAAATTATAATAATACTAAAATTAATTAATTCATAATATATAATTATATTATATATATATATATAATAATATTAATATTCTTAACAGATTAAAATTAAGACTAATTGACTATTATAAGATTCATCTATAGATTTATATTATATTATATATATACATATCTATCATAGTATATTAATTATAATTATATATATAATTAATATATATCATCTTCTGTCTAGGTTTAGAAGATACTATAACGTACGAGTTGTTCTTGTTCTCGATAAATAAAAATTTATTAATGTAATTATAAATTCTTGATTGTTTATATTTATCATATATAATATATATTAAATATATATATATAATCCTATAATTTATATTATTATATAAAATAAATATATATAAGGTTTTGAAATTCATGAATTGAATTGAAAGCAAAAGCTCTTTTTGTAACAACCATTACAATATTCTTAAGTAGATATAATTATTATAACTAATAGTATTATAAATATAACATATATTATATATTATCTAATAATATATATTATATAACAAGTAATACTAATTATATATATAATAGATATATACTATTAATAAATCATTTATATATATAATAAGATATAATATATTAATATATAAAGTAATACAATAGATAATGATATATATATTAAATAATAACATTAATATTAATAATTATATATAATATATATATAATTATATTTATATAATCAATATATAAATATAAATATATATATTAAATAATGATATAAAAAACCTATGAATTAGAGTTTTATATATTTTGAAATGCATGTAATATCTCAATGAGTTATATCCAAATATATTATATAGTATAATTAATTTTATATATAATTATATATAATAGTAATAATATACTATAATTATAGATAATAATCTCCTCTCGGTG
>JABUQX010082889.1:0-20813 GCA_015478945.1 Trachelipus rathkii | reverse complement strand
AGGGTAGTGACCTACGATACTACCGCATATCGAAAACAATTCCTTTTTTTTTTTACATTATCCCCTTTTTGATTTTCGGATTTATTACTCTATCTGATGGTCTAAATTTCCCTTTTCCTATTTATTTCCAATCTAATACTCGACCACTTTCTACAGATCCAGGACTTTTCGCTTACTAACCCCAACTCTTTAGATGATTAATACCTCCGCCGCTCACAATCTGATTCATTAACCTTAATATCATCTATTATAATTATTGTCCCCTTTTCTTGCTTACTATCCATTTTTAACAAACTTTTTTAAAATCCTATTCATAATTCTTGGTGCCAATTTCAAACCAAAATCCCATACAAGCAAAAAAAATATTTTTCCTTCTGAAATTTAAAAACCTGATAATTCCATAAACTCTTATCGATTCTCACTTGTAAATATGCCTGCCTTTTTTCAGTCTTTACTTAGTTTTGTTTTTCCCTTTTATTTTCCTCACCCTCAAACGTTTCAGCACATTATTTACCCCATCTCCACCAGATGATGGCATTCCGTGATAATATTCATTTTCCCTAATTCCATCATGGCCTTACCTTGGTTATTAGTACTGTTCACGGCCCAATTAAAGGTTATTATTCCATTCACATTTCCATTATTGGTCCAAAATTCCACATTCTTGATCCCTTCAAGTATTTTCTGCATCAAACTTCTCCTTTCATTCCTTCTTTTATATTGGTTTGATAACAACTAGATTATTTGTTAATTTTAGGTTTCTGTTGTCCTTTCCCTATTTCGCATGTTTACTGTCCCAGACGCGTTTTTTTAAACCACCCACAAGTCTTTTATCGTCAATAATATATCATCATTTTTTCTACCTAGTCTATATTTTTTAACACTTAGCAAAACCAAATTTTTTTGTCTTACGGAAATACTTAGATATCCCTAACTCCAAAATGTTTATATATCCATTTTTCCTAGATAACGATCAATTACCCTCCATCATTCCTTCACATCCAGAAAGATCAGAACCGTACCCTAAAAAGTGTGTTATTTTTTCTCCCCATCCCGATGATGATATTATCAGTATGGGCGGCACTTCCGCTTTATACCTAATCAACTCGCTCCAATTCTTTCATAATTCAAGAGATTATTACACCCTTTATCGCTTAAATAAGTTTTTTAGTATTTTCTCTTACCGTTTAATTAAAACATTGCAGAGCTTTCTGAAAAAAAGACCCTGAATCACTTTTATTTGTTTTATCGCTTCATTGTCGAATCATTCTGATCTTTTCTCACGTTTCTCTTATTATTTTTATTATTTTTCCCAACCAGACCAGGTAGACTCTCCCACAATTCGTGAGACGTGACCTAATGCTTCCGTCAATGGCTACATTCTTTTTATTCCATGTCCATTTCTTAATTTAATAGTTCTATCTCTTTTACATATTCGTCATTATGATTTCTAAAGTAAATTTTTCTCTCCTTCTTGATAATGATGAATATCCCTATATTATTTTGTAACTAGATTTTTAGATTTTGCTGATCGATTGCTAAACATTTGTACTCAAATAATTCAATACAATGTTTGTTTCGAATTAATTTTTTTCAATTTCTATTATTATTATTCTCTAATAAAATGATAAATTCATTTCTGCTACTTTTCTGCTTCTGGATTTTAAACGCATGTTAAAAAATTAATCATCTTTTAATCCCATTGTTTTTGCAATTTGTTATCCATCATAAATACATCCTGCTGATTCTCCTCTCACCTTTTTGTTAATTTATCTTGAGTAAGCATTTGAATGGAATCCTCCCGAGGCGGTTTCTCTTAGTTTTGCCTTTTAAAACGTTTACCGCTTTCTTCTGCAGATCTTCATTAGTTGGTAATGCAGATTTCATTTTTTTCCTTTTAAAAAACATTTGGCAGATTTTTCCCTCATTTAATTTATTTCAATCTTTTATTAGGTGAAACTTTTGATCCACTATTCATATTTCTTCTCATTTTAAAGTATCGCTTATTAAATTCAAAGTTGTCATTATTTTTTTTTTATTTTTTTTTTTTTTTTTAAAATGGCACTTTTAATGAAAAAGGTTAAAAGTTAATGGTGTAAATAACTATTTATTTAGTACTACGGCCACTTCAATGCTATACTTATGGTATAATTCTTATATTATTGTCTTTTAATAGTGTGAAGCTCCAAAACTCCACACCACAAAATTTATTATTATATATATTTTATATAATTGTATATATTATATATATATATATATAATTATATATTTATATTTATAATATATTTATATTATATATATATTATATTATTTTATATATATATTATATTAGATATAATATATATATAAGTTTATATAATATATTATATATATAATATATATATATATTATATATTATTATATTATATATATATTATAATATTTATATTATTATATATATATATGATATATTATATATATATAAGTATATATTTTATATTATATACTATATATATATAATTTTTTGAACTCGATTGTTTTATTAAGCTTTGCTGCCAAACTACTCTTCTAGAAGATTGAGTAAAAAAAATTTAATTCTCATAATGAGCCCCTTCATTTTGTCAGACTTGCTTGAACCATTTCAAAGTGAGGTTTTTTATTAATCAGTTTCGGTAGTTTCTCAATCTGGATATATGCATAAAAACGTAAATCAGCAAATGTTCTCTTGTGGTCAATCCAGAATTAACAGTAGTGGCTATCAATTCGGATTAAACAGTCGACATTAAAACCTCTGCAATGACGTAAAGGGTCCGAAGAATGCTGGTGAAATTACTATAAAGGCCTCCAAAAGATAGGCCCAAATAGCATGACTGATTATGACGTTTGTTGAAGTGTGCGATGACCTTTTTTTTTGATTATGATATTTTCAATGGGGCATTTTACACGAATACAAACGAAAGATTCGGATGATGGTATGGAGTTTTTCAAATTTTTTTGCCGAGATAAAGTTTACTGGAAATCTCTACGTCTTTCCCCTGGTGTTTTGCCAGTTTTTCATTTTTAAATTAACAGCACCCCACACCTAATTCAGCATAGTAGAGACTCTTCGTTGGTGTTTTTATTCTGCTCCTAAAAGAGGCAGGACCATGTCAGATTGAATGCTAGCCAGTTTGCTATTTTTTAAAGGATCCCAGTGTTTGAGAAAAATCAGGTTTCCTAATCTTCTTTTTAGTATCATCATATTTTCTTACAATTGTAGAGCTTATTTATTATATATATAGATATATTATATAATTATATTATAATTATATATAAATTATATTTTATATATATTATAGTATAATATATGTATATTATTATTATATATTATATATATATATATAAGTCTAACTTACTCATTGATTAACTCTGTTTGAGATACATACATCTAGATGACATGTATCGGCGATACATGTGATATTATCCATCAATTATATCGAAAGGTATCCCTATTATCGCCAAAGAAACCATGCTAGCGATATGCGGTATCGTTCCCGGGGTATCGCATAGTGTAAATTGCATTGTGTATATGGAGATTTGTATCGGATCTTCTTAAGCAAGACTACTTGTATCCCGCATGGCCATATATATTATATAAATATATTTATATAATATTTTTTATTTTTGTAGTTACATGCACTTTTTTAGTGTCTTATACTGGTACTTATCTACGATAGCATAGATCCTCTCTATCATACTTATAGCCTTCAAGCTATCTGGTAGCGCCCATCATAGTATTAAATATATTATGCCACCTCAACACACTTTGCTAAGTGTATATTGATTTAGCTTAGGTCCTTTTGCTGGCGGGGGGAATCTCTTTCTATCTCCACTTGATACTAGTGTATTTTCTCAGCTCGTAACATGTAATATTATAATATAATATTTTTAACTAGCTGATAAATTATTGATGATTATCTCCATATATAGTATATTCTCTTTAGCGCACTGTAATATCTTTATTACATGTTTATATACATACATAACTCAACTAACTATATTATATCTTAAGTTTATATATAATTATACTATAATATATATATTATATATTATATATAATATATTATAAACAGTATATATATATATATATATATGATATATATATATATATATTATTATATATATTTAGTATATTATAATATATATATATATATATATATATATATACTTATATAATTCTATTAATAAAAATTATTAGATAATAGATAATATTTATAACATTACTTTATCATATATATTATAATTATATACTAATATATATTATATTTTATATATAAATATTATATATTAATATATTAGTTTTATAGATATTATATATTATTATTATATATATATTGTTCATAATGTTATATATATGTATATTATATATTATTATATATATTATTTATATATATTAAATATAAATAATATACTATAATATTTATAATATATATATTATTATAAAATTTTATATATATGATATATATATATATTAGTATATATTATATATTTATTATATTAATATATATATATTATATAGTTAGTTTGGGCCATTTGGTATCTAGCACCCTTTTCGATATGAAGGATGAGTTATAGGTTAAACTTGGAAATTATTGTATATATGGGTTAAGCCTCGAATCCCGTGTTTAATTTTAGTCTGTAGGAGGTAATTATAGAGGGGGGTTATCCGTTATAGTGGGACCCGATTTGCGCTGTACGCCCTAGTTGCTTGATTCAGTGTGTGGTGTAGGTAATATCGTTTGGGCGACCGAGCACTTGGAGGTCAAACAGACCGGAAGCGTCTGTTGAACCGACAGACAACAGCCGAGCGCGGCGTGCGGCGCATACCTGCACGATTATTATTATTCAATATTACGTCGAAGATTCGATTTCGAAGGAATCGAATCTGAGTCGGAAAACGATCCTGTAAGGGATCGTTTTTTTTACGCACCCGATGTTGGTTCCGCCATGGTTTTATTTTCGAACGGTCTGGTTCAGGTTATACTACAGGGTAGGAGTAACGTTTACGTTTTCAACTTTGGTATTGTTTTATGAAGGTGTGTAAAGTGATCCTCGCGAGTTATTTTGGTGACGTAGGTCCCCTAGGGGTGGTGCCCCCTTAGCTCAAGGTCAAATTCGTCCTGAAACCTGTTAGGCTTAACGTATATTGGGCTGAAATTTGGATGTGAGCTTAAATAGATGACGGCAACGGCGGCGTAATTCTCCCGTCCGGAGGAACCGGAACCCGAGAGATTACTGTTTCTCTGCGTTGCCCTGGAAGGGGGGACGCTCCCCACAAAAAATTTAAAAAATGTCGTAGAAGACTGAAACTTGGGAACAGGTTGAAGGAGACGGAGTCTGAGACGAAGACGGAAGTCGGACGTTGGATTCGGTTTCGGCGTTCAGGAACCCCCATCCGGAGGGGGGTCCCCCTTTGAAAATTAGAAGAAGAAGAATGCATGGAATGCAGAGACAGAGGAGAGGGAAGAAGAAGAAAGAAGAATGAGGAAGATGAGGATTAAGAGGGAAGAATGGAAGGAATCTGACTCAGAGATGTAGAATGCGACAGCAGCAATGCGAGCAACCGGTGCATGTTTATTTTAAGTTAATAAATATTATGTATATACATATTGTGTTAAAATATATGTTTTAAAGATGTGTATGTAGGGTGTTTGAGGCTCCCTCATAAGCAAGAAGGTAGGTCGATTCAGGCTCCGTCGATGCGGGGGACTGGCCCGCGTGCGCCCACGCCAGTTCCAATTGGCCACCACGCCGCACGGTTCGGCGCGCACGCCAGGCGCGACCGCCGCGCGATTGACGCGCGCGGCGCCTCGCCCGCAGGCTCGTCCGCCGGCGCCAAGATCCCAAACATATACCATGTTCGTACTTTTATCAAAGCATAACTCCAACGGCCCAAAGTTAAGTTTTAAAATTTAAGAAAGAAATATTTGTACACTTTTATATTCATAACACCCGTCTATATTCGTCATTTGATACACTCAAATATTTTTCTTTGGTATAATTAAGTTCTTTTGAAAAAAAAAAAAAGAGGGAAAAGGAACAGTTTTTTTTTAGCCTTTTTATACATAAGAGCAAATTACATATCGTTACAGATTATGGGTAGCATCCAAGATTTTAGAGATTATCCTATGGGGAGACAAATAAGATATTTAAATGTGGAATTTAAGAAACGAATGAGCAAAGAGAGATTATAAAGGGATTATTATAAATTTGTACAGGAAACCATAAAGGGCTCATATTGAAGTATTATTTATATTTTTAAAAAGATGTACCTATTGATTACTAACATAAATAAAATGATAGAAAAGAACATCTAAACAACATTTTTATTTTCTTTACACAGCTATTTCCAATGTCCATTGCTGAAAACATCCGGGTGGAGAAAGTGTTGAAAAAGACCCGATTTTGTCGGCTTCCAATTTTCACAAGAAACAGAGTTCTTACATCGCGAATGCTAAAATCTTTTCGTTTCGAAGGCAGTTGAATATTCTTTCTTCATTCTTTAATAATTCAGTTATGATTGTGGTTCTATCTTCAATCCGATGATTTGAGGAGTGTTCCTATTACACCCAGAACATGAGATTGAGGATGCTCAACTTTGTCCAAATTTAAGATAATCCTAAAGTACCTTTTTTTAGGGATATTGAGTGATAAGCATTAAGCTGAAGATCAGCGTGAGATCACGATGCAATTATAAAGAATTACTGTTTTCGCATAATTCTTGAGATTCAAACACCGGTGCCGTTTTTATCGCTGCATTGACCGTATTGGCAAAATAATCGTCAGAGGCGTGGATTGGGAATGTGAGTCATTCATATATCATTCTTCATAATCACGACCGTAAGCTGTGGCCATCCACATGTAAACTGACCTCTAAGTTCCGAAATGGGAAATTTTAAAGGGTGACTTTCCATAGGTTTCCAGAATATGCCGTCATGTTCTACAATTCCTATAATTACTTTCTGAGGTAAGCTCCCATTGGACTATGTTAGGTATTAATGCTCGATAACCCTTGGGTTTAAAGTTAAAATTTTAGTTTCAATCTCGTTGATTGGGATATTATTCGTGTATCGGTCAAAGAGATTTTTTCTATCTCCATTATGTTAATGGGAGTAAATTTCACTACGTAATAAAGATACGCATCCAGTAACTTTAAGTGAGGCTTTGGTGCTGCAGTTTGTTCCTAAAAGAGCGCTTTAATTAAGAGAGCCAAAGTCAGGTGTTTAGATCTAGGGTTATTACCTGATACGCGATTATCCACAGATGGTTATAGAAATAAGTCTTTCCTGAGAGAATATATCACCTTTACCCGTCCATTTAATATTCATAGGTGTATTTTTGATTACGCAGGGTTCTAGGTGGTTCCCACATCTTTTTTAATTGTTCATTCCAGGATGATTGTAGATGAGATTCCTTGCCATCTGAGGATTGAATAAAGTTTCACTATAATATTTGGATAAGGGTAACTTGCAGCTGGATGCTCTAGAGAGTGTTTTAAAATACCTTCAAGTTGATAAAACAGTATACAGGAATTTTGTTTCGGTGGATTTAACTATGTGTTCGGTTCCTGTGAGCATCTGAACCATCTTTCGTTTACTAACTGGTCTTTGTACAAAACCATTCGATGGGTCAAGGTCGAAGATATTGATCAGAAAAGTTTGTTGGCCAGGAATATTGGAATCGAGAGGGTAATCTGTATGTAATGGAGGTGAACGGGAATTACTACTAATAAAGTTGGATTCACTCACACTGAAAATCTGTGTAGGGTTCACCGAGAGAGATCCACTCACCTTACAACACAGGTCTGGGCTGGAGGATGGGAATGCATCTTTGCTTTTACAATCGTCCGGTGATATAATGAGCGGATTTTGTTTAAATTTCTATATATATTACAATTGTCACTGTTTATGTTTATGTTGCCGTTCATCTCATCTCATTATTAAAGGGTAACACATCAACTACATTTTTCTTTAATGGTCCCTTCCTATTCCTCTTATAGGTTGGAAAAAATTACGGCGGCCTACACCTTGACCAGTCATCTTGTGCCGTATTTTTCGTTTAACATCATCTAACATTTCACAGAAGCATCGGCTTGCAATTCGACGTTTTACAGCTGTTCGAGGGGGTCGACACCACCATAATATCTTGAAAGTTATCTATACTGTCCTAGCTGGGCTTTCTTTAGCATAGATTATTTGCCTCGCTGTATTTAAACAAAGGGATGGCTCGTCCTGAACAAAGAAGCAAAAATCCACCCTAAACCGTACCCCCTCTGCCATTTCTTGACCCCTGAGACTCGTTTCTCTTTTCCATTATTTATTTATCGGAGCTTCCTTCTCTATAGGTACTTTAACACTGCTGTTCCAGTCTCGTGTTGAATGGGGTATGGTTTTACCTTCTATAACATCCCCCACCTATATACATCATACAACTCCGAACTCAGTTGGTTCTCTTTTACTCCCAAGGGTAAGTAGTGAACATGTAGGAAACTACACGGCCCTTTCCTTTAGAAAATGAAACTATCTTAACAAAGGGCTTTAGTATTTCCCCACCGTTACTGATGTCTTATTCTGTATAAAAACATAGGCTACCAGGATCTCTTGAACATCTAAGTAGGCACAGGCATACAAAAGTAATGGTCTTGGTGTCATTTTTGTTTGTGACATACTTTCCATCGTTGGTTATATAACGCATTAGTCCTTTGAGATGGTTTTGTTTATTTCCCGATATTTTGGTATACAGTGAAGGAGAACTACTTCATTTCCATTATGGAAATAAAAAAACTTATATCTTTCAGGGTTTCACACTGTATGAGTTTTAATGTGATTCACACGTTATTGTTAACGGATTTAATTAACAAGAAACACTAAATCTTTTTCTCTTGCTTTATTCAATTTTTGTTAAGTCTGATGAACACCGGTAACGGACTTATTTTAGGGGACCGTGGCTTATACTAATTTTCAACGAAATAGTTCATGGTGCCCTCGTTTGATTGTTGCAATATTAGGTGTTTAATTTTAATACTTTTAACATTTAACATTTCTAAGTATCGTAATAGTGACCCAAACAGGCATTTTCTCTATGAAACTATATAATCAACATACTTTCCTTTTCTTGAAAATTTCTGGCGATCAAGTTATAGGGTTTTCAATAACCTCTGTAGTTATGTCTGATTATTTTATTTTCTGTAATGAGAATCCCATAGAAGCGGATGAAGGCAGCGTTAATAGAAATGATCGTCGGTAGTCATGTTCCAAAGTAAACTGATCAATGTTCTTAATATCGCTAGCTTTTATTAGTAATGTTAACAGGATATCTCATATGACATTTCTCAGCCTTTCTTATCACGCTTTAGAATTACTATTTTTTCTATTTTTACTCATTTTCATGGCAATAATTGTATTTTCTGTATTTCTTGTTTATAGGATCTTACTTTTTATTTTTCTCCGGTTTTCTAATCCTCTCTAGATAGTATATTTTAATTCTCTAGGGTGAAATTCCTGTTAGCTTACTTTTAAACTCTCTTCGAACCATCCAGCTTTCATACCCCGTTTTCTTGAAAGGTTTTCATCGTCCTGGATTCTCACATCAGTCCCCTACTTTAATACCTTGTGTTAATCTTTTTAGATTTTTCCTTTCGGGCTTGATTGGTATTCACAACGGATTTTTATCTTACCATCCGTATAGGGGTTTCTTAAGTGGTTTCGTTGATGAGACTATTATAAGAGTAAGCCAGGTCCTGTAGTATATCTATATATTTAATGTATTCTCTGTGTGAAATACCTATGCATTCTTTTTCTTTTATAGTTCTTTTGTAGCTCTTCTTAACTATTGCTGCTTTATCTAACTGGAAAGATGTATTGTATACCTATCATAGCTCAGTACTATTTCTTAAACTCTTATCCTAAAATTCGGTACCTTATCTGTCCTATCTTTTGGATATCTGTCTCCTATTTATAATTTCTGACTGCTTAGCACAGTCTTTGATTTTTTTATCTTTTAAAACCCTTTAACATAAGTATCTGGAATATACAATACATATATTACCGATACCCCTCATTGTTAGATTTATATTTTATCATATCGGGCAAATCTAGTTGCCATACGCTAATTCTAAATGGTATGGCTATCTTATTTTCGTTCTACGACATTTTTTTGGAGTAACTCTTTATCACTGATAAAGCATCCTCACCTTTCTAATTTAATACACGCTTAGCACCTATAATTGATGAAACTGTTTGAAGCAAAACCTTTCGAAAAACCCTCCGTAAACTTTCCTTTGTACAAAAGTAGACTTCCTAGAAGCTGAAGCAGCCCGCATAATGACATTAACAATTAAATTTTATTAATTTTACTGAAGGTTATATATGAAAGTTTTATAGATATGAAGTATTATTTTTTAATTACAAAATAATATTAACTATTTTTAAATTACAAGTCTAAAAACATAGCAGGTGTTTACAGAAAAGAATAACATAGAATTTATATACATAATTTTAAAATTACAAATAATACAATCGAGGAAAAAAAAAATCATAATATAAGCAATGCTAATCATTATTATACTTTGTATGGATTTTTTTCTTATTCGACTCGTTCTTGATCGCAATGTAACCCTTCAAAACTTGATCTATCGAGACCGTTAACAGGACTTGAAACAGGTCTAGGCGTCATTTTGATATTAATGAAAATCGCTAAGCTTTGTTTATTCAGATTTAAAAGGGAAGCATCGTATAGGAACGGGAAAGACGATCCATATAGATATGACAAGTGATCATGTGTATATTGAGTGTGTATCAGTGACTGTCACATGAGGCCCTAATTACATTCGATTCTACAAGAGAAGAGGAGCGATCAGATATCAAAACGTACGCGGAGAAGTATGATTCGATTCCAACGATCGAGTTGTTTACGAAACAAATCGGAAATCGAAAGAAAATAGGATGACGTCCAACCTGGCCGAACGGAACAGATCCACTGTGAATACTGCATCATATGGATTAAGATAAATTAAACAGGAGCGCGAGTAATACTTTCGTTTGTTTTCTATGTTCGTTTTTTTGTTACTCCCTACTGGTAAGCGTTTCCTTGCAGTAATGTCCTAAATTAGCTTCTTTTTCACATAGGTTTAGTTCTGTGTGTAGAGTTGTATCTTCCTGGGTTGTTTATTTTTATAAACTTTTAATCTACTAATTTTGTATAGCATTTTGATAAAGGATTCTTTTTTCTGAATGTTATCATTGGAGTTTAATATTGTTTGCCAGTTTCCTTCTTCATAATTATTTATGCTTGTTCAACCTTGAGGATCATTATAAACTCAAGGTGTGTTGAACAGATTGGGTTGATAAGGATTTATATTCCGATACTTGATGCATGCTGAATGTTGTTTGATGGCTGTTCGAGGTTTGTTGTGTTTGTGTGTTGTTGTTGTTGTTGTTGTGTGTTATTGCTGATTTTGTTGATGGTTGGTGCTGTGTTGCCTGTGGTTGTTGTTGTTGTTGTTGTTGTTGTGTTGTTGTTGTTCGTTGTTGTTGTTGTTGTAAGGACATTGTTATATTGTCAACTTCGTCGACATATTTCATACTAGGTTGAAGGGGTCTTCCGTTCTTCATATTGAGGCAAGCCACATGGTTATCAAAGGAGCGTATAAGGAAAAGAGGTAAAGGTAGGAGAAGACACCAAACCCCAGCACGCCCGTGTTCTGCGTATTAGTCTCCTTGTTCTCTTCGAGCTCTTCTTACATATTAGCAGGCCCCAGTTTTTTTTAATGATGTTTTCTGTGACCGGCGTAACTTAACGACGTAGCTTTACCTTTAAAGGAACATTTCCTTTTTATAAGGCGTCCATTGTGTGTGTGTGTGCAATCTCTGCTTTTATCGGTCGTTTTACCAACTATTCCATCTTCCTGTGATGTCGTGCCTATGATTTCGATTAACCAGAAGAGATGCTGGTTTCCAGGGATATATAGATATATATTATATGAACCGGCTCTCCTCTCTCTAATAACTTCCCTAAGTCGCTCTCGCTCTCTCTCTGTATGTGTATATATTTCAATCTCGTTAGGTAAGATATTTTTGTACGCAGTAACACTCTTGCGGTGTTGTCTCTGGATTGAAGCTCACAGATGTAATAACATGAGATATAATGTTTAATTCTGTATATACTTTTAAGAACTCTTTACGTTGAGAAGGGAACATTTGGGTAGCCAAAAACATTGACCTGACTCTATTCCCCTTCTTTGACAAACAAGTTAAATATGGCGTGTTCTCAAACGTCGACGAGATCTAGTGATGACCTCACTCCTTGATATATAGATGACAGCGATATTATCCTCGATGTGTCATATACAATGAGTAAAATACTGTGTGATGTCTCTCTCGAGTATTGCGAGGTAAACTGTGAAAGTTTCGGCTATTAGCTCAATGTTTCAATTTATGCTATCGACATCATCAGCTCTCGTTCCCCCTTCGTATGCTTAGATTTACTCTCCGATGTCTGTGCCGTAACACATTCTGAGAGCTTTTTGTTCATTAACCCTTCGTGATTCGATAATTCTTACTCGTTTACGTTATCTTGAGGTAACATTGTACACCATATGATGTTAAGGTTGTGTCTCGAAATTCTCGACCTCTTTTAAAATAGTTTATACAGAAAAAGGTTTCCGCCAACTGTGACAGACCACAAGACAAGTAGTGCCGAGCCCGGACATAATTTATACTAACGCCATTCTAGATATTGATACTGATCACATGATAATAGCAACAAGTAGCGTTTGCGCCTCTGTTTATGTTAAAATTGGTTTGTTATCTCTTGATCCATAGATCAATAAGATACACTGGACAGAAAGGCGGCAAGAGCATGGGCTTGAAATGGGTGTCTGATTTTTAGTGAAGATTACTGCTTTGGGTATATAAACCATGATTTTACACCGTTATGACCATGGCGTTTTTTTATTTTTTAAAAACAGGTGTTAAGTGTGACTTTGTTTTATGTTTGGTAGTCTGTAATTCAGTAAGTATGTGTTGTTATGTGGATCTGTGCAACTTTTATTGCTTAGATAGGTTTCGCTCTCACTATTGTCTGTCTCGGTTGTACTCATTTATATATATATATCTTCTTGTATATATATATATCCTGTCTTTGGCTTTTGTTCTTTGTGTGTGTGTATATATACTCTCCAGCGTTAATCTCACGCCCGACGATGCATGTGTGTACGTCTTCTGTCACTCTTCTTGGTCGTCTGTTCCCTGCTTCACGCTCGTCTATTGCATACAGACGGCGTGTACTTTCTTATTTCGGCAGGACTCTCGACACTCAGTCATGTGAGGATAGAGGCTCATGTTAATTCATTCACTCGCTGTCTAAGGACACTGTAAATGCATATGTGTGTTGCTGCTCGCACACACTCACTCATAACGTGGTTATAAAGATGCTCTCACGCTCATTCCTGTTCGTGCTAAACTTAGAGGAATGATTAATCTCTGTGTGTGTGGCCGTGGGATATGTGTGGTCTTCCAACGGAGCAGCGAGGTAATGTAGCCTCTATCTGTATGACCTTACGCTCTCACATCAATGAGTATAATTTCATAGTCTTACCTTTATCAGAATATTTTTCTAGTGATGGTGTACCAAGCACGTGCTAGATATGTGTTCCCCTGTATTTGAGATAAGTCTCCGTGTACGATAAACGAGTATGTTCTCGGATAAAATGACCTTATACTCTTTTTCCCTCATCATGCTGTAGACGGTCCACGTGCACTCAGTGTACCTTAAGGTGTCCTCCTTATTTTGTTATGGCTACTTTTCAGCCGCCTCCACACAAACCGACGTTTGGATCCGAATTTTGAAGCACGGTTTAAGATTACCATGTTATCTCCAAAGATCCACTACTGATTCTGTCATTGCCTACATTTTTATAATATACATGCTCTCTCTTGCTAAATCTTTTTGACTCTCCCCACCAGTGTAGTATGGTGTGAATTGCCCTTCACTTCTCGTCTATTTTCGTTATCTGGCAGTATAACCATGTGTACTCACTCGCCGTTCTCTTTAGCTACATCCAGTGAATCCCTATTCTCATGTAGATACTCGTCGATGGCGATACAAATTAGTGCTCGCTGTTTCTTTTTCGGTGTTCAATTGAATTGGTAGCAGAAGATTGTAGTGAACTCCTCCACAACATAACAAATGACAAATACCTCATCTCTGTCCTTCCCTAACTAATGGTTTAGTGTCCCCATTCACAATACTATGAGTAGCATGTGTCACTTGACTGCTTACTCTGACATGCCTCTACTCGACGTTTGATGCTGTTGTTAGATGAGTGTTTGGTATATTGCCAGTTTGTCAATTCATCATACCCTAGTATCTCTTGCGAAAACTAAGTTTGTTTCATCAGATGTAATCTCTTCGTAAGCGGCCTAGCATCTTTCCCAGTAGGCAATTCATATGCTATTCGATTGTCTAGCAGTTCCTGGACAATCTCTTGTCTTAATTTTAAATGATGTTCTAGGGAACCATACAGTCTCATCGAAAAGGCCTGGAAAAGACAGTCACCTCTTCCAGGAATCTTGATTTCCGAAAATCCTCCAAGGATGGAATTGGTAGGAATTTCCGCTTGTTCTCTTAAAGCTTCCCCCATTGGTGATCGGGACAATGCATCGGCTACTATGTTCTCTTTTCCAGGGATGTATCAAAACTCATAATCGATGTCATTGATTTCTTCCAGAGTGCGGGCTACCCGAGCATTCACCAATTGCATGCTATGCAGGAGCAGCAGTGGCTGATGATCAGGGAAAATAACCACTCTGATCCCATACAGAAAAGGTTTCAAGGCCCTCACAGCCCATCGTATTGCAGCCACCTCTATCTCAGTTGTGCTATAGCGTTGTTTTGCTTTATTAAAGGTTGTGGAGATAAAAGCAATAAGACGTTCTTCACCAGATTGGGTCTGGGCAAGACACGCTCTTGCCCCGATATCTGAGGCATCCACATACAACAATAAAGGTTCTGCCTGTTCTGAACGGTCAGAATACGATAGGATCTGTGGTGATGTTAATGCCTCTTTTAGAGCTTCAAAAGCCTTTTGACATGGTTCTGTCCATTTCAGAGTTTTAGCACTCAACAATTCAAAAAGGGGTTTGGCAATTTCTGAGCAATGGGCAATGTGGCGCCGATAGAAATTTACCATGCCCAGAAACTGTCGTAACTTACGGACGGTAGTCGGAACTGGAAATTGCATGATGCCTTGCAAATTGGAATCCAGGGAAACCATGCCTTGTTCGGAAACCTTATGTCCTAAATACTGAACTTCCTTTTTAAGGAGAAAAGTCTTTGAGGGTTTGATTTTAAATCCTGTCTTTAAATGCAGACAAAACCTTCTCGAGGACTTCCAGATGTTTTTCAAAAGTTTCACTGAGGATAAGGACATCATCCAGGTATACCATGCATTCGTTCCAAGGGATATGAGCCAGAGCAAATCTCATCCCGCGTTGGAAAGTTGCAGGACCGTTCTTTACCCCAAGCGGCATGCGTAGAAACTCCCAGTGAGACAATGGGGTGGTAAACGCCGTTTTCTCGATCCTGGTCTCTTCCATTTCTACCTGGTAGTACCCTTTTATTAAATCAATGTTGGTAAAGTGTTTCATCTCCTGAAGACTAAATAGCATATCGATCAGATTTGGGATTGGAAAACTATCTCCCTTAGTGATATTATTAAGCTTCCTGTAGTCAATGCACAATCTGATCGATCCATCCTTCTTTCTGATGGGTACCACTGGGGCTGAACATGGGGATTTGCTCCTCTGAATGATTCCTTCCTCTTCCAACTTCTTACAATTCGCTTCTATTTCTCGGAGAATGGGACCTTGCAATCGTCTGACTGGCACTTGCACAGGATCCTCGGTTAGGGTTTCGATCTTATGTTTGATAACGTATGTGCAGCCTACATCAGAGTCTCTCAAACTCGAGACAGAGGGATAACGCTCCAATAACTGAATTACTTGTTCTCTTTGATCCGATGTCAAATCTGCTTCCTCCAGTCGAAACGCTTTATTCAAATTGTCAGGGGTCCACTCCGTATATTCGTTGGGACCTTGATCATTCAATTCTACTACATTTATTGTTAGATCCTCTATGGTCACTATTTCTAGTTGTCCTATCACAGTTCCCTTCTTCAACCTTCTTGGGAGCTCACCATCATTCTCAACAATTAATAGGGCTCTATCGCCTGAAAAACTGACCAAGCAAGGCTCTATTTTTATTATATTTGGTAATCCCTGCCTGGCCTCCACCACAACAGGTTACCTTAGAGGAACTCTTCCACTCCTTTCAACTTCCACCATAATGCATCGTTTAGGCTCCATATTCACAGCTTCAACTAGTGCACAAGTTTCATCTTTGGATATGCCCTGCCTCATGTTCACTATAAGGGTCTGTACAAAATTCCCGTGTCTAAAAACCAACTCTTTGTGGTACAGATCCGACAACAGATGTTCCTGATGGAGAATATCATACCCCAAGACCAAATCGTACTCAGTTAGCTGATCAGGTACCACAATAAAGCGACCCGGTTTCAGGATATAATTTGTGGACAATCTTAGAGCAATCATAACTTCGCCAAGTACTGGAAACCTGATATTCCCTATTCCGGAAACTCGCTGATAAGCTGTGGGCAATATGGGACTTTTCTTTTTTCTAATAAGTGGAAACAACCGGATGACATAAGACTGACTTCCCCTCCGGTGTCTACAAACGCTGTTATAGGCTCCATGGGTGGTTGATCCACTATTGTAACTTGCAAAATGAGGGCTTTCTCAGGAGCCTTTATTATATTATATGTTATTATTTCCTCGGAGGGTAAGTCTTCGGCTTCACTTTCTTCCTCAATCTCTTCTGGTTGAGGTTCCTTACTGGGAGTGACTGGAAAAACTGGAGATTCTTCCTCCACTGGATTATTTTAACCCTCTCGTGGACTTTGTTGGTTTTCACTACTAGTCACTTGGGACAACTGGAATGGTGCTGGTTGCTAGAAACTTTCGGAAAGATTCTCCTGAGACCCTCCAGGATCATCTTCAGCAGAGATCACTAAAGAAACTGGTTCACTCGCTTTTTCTCCTGTGTTTATAGCATCCTTAATTTTTTCAACATCCCTATGCAAAAGGTGCTTCCTTTCTCTTATGACGAAGGGTATACACGTTTTCTATTCCCTGCTCCCATCATTTTCTTGGTCCTGACCTCACTCTCCAAATCTAGCCACCCTGCTGCCTTGTTAAAGGCATCATTCCTGTTTCATTCCGCAGTTCACGGTGAATTTACTCAACTGTTTACTGACGGCTCTAAAACAGGGGATAGTGTGGGCGCTTCTGTTGTTTTTCCTGACCGCAACCTCTCCAATACCCTCCCCCCTCATGCTTCAATTTTTACGGCAGAATTAATGGCTATAATGATTGCCCTTTCTCGAATTCTATTCCTTAAAAGACCAGTCATGTCATTTATGCAGATTCGCCATGCGCGCTCCAGGCGCTTAAAATCCCTTATTCTAAAAACAGTGGTATCCGCTGTACAACAATTCCTTCGGCAGCTTCACTCCTGTAAGAAACAAATCATATTATGTTGGACTCCCTCTCATGTAGGGGTAACTGGCAATGAAATCGCCGATAGAGAGGCCAAAATGGCTGCCTCTTCTTTTCAGAGCTGTTCCAGGTACCTCCCGGATGTCATTTGACCAGGGCGCCTCGCATCAACTGATTACTATCTTGCTCTCCGACAAGGCTTTCTGTCTTATTAGCAAGAGTGCTGGACGAGTGATCAGCGTAGAGCGAAACTTAGAAATATAAAGCCGAGCATTAGTGAGTGGTCTTCCTCCCACCGACGCAAGCGCTTACACGAGGTGATACCTGCACGCCTCCGTATTGAGCACACCAATATCACTCACAGCCACTATATATCACGGGACCCTCCTCCCATCTACAAATTTTGCCGTCGCCATACCATGCAATCTGTTCGCCATATCCTCATTAATTGTCCACAACTGGACCCCATTTGGCTTCGTCATTTTGCTACTTTATGGTTCATAACACCTTCTTAAAGGTTATCCCATATCTTATCTGAATCTTTCCACGTTAGCAGTAACTCTATTTTCTCGTATCTTCAAGAAATGAATATTCTTTACAATATTTGATTTTGTTATGCAATATTGGGACTATTTATAATGTAAGAATATATTTTATTTTGTTTTTATTTATTTTTGACTGAATATTCATTTCGTCTTTCAAATTTTCTTTGTCATTTAAAATATGCATGAGCCAGGACCCACCCATGGAATTGATTATTCAACCCAGTGTGGCCGCTTCTTTATGGGCCGTTCGTGGTGGGTCCTGTACATTGACTATATATATATATATATATATATATATATATATATATATAATATATATATATATATATATATATATATATATATATATATATATATATATATATATATATATATATATATATATATAACTTTCTGCTGTAACAACATATATATATATATATATATATCCCCTTCCTCCGAGAAGGAAAAGGATCACACACCAGTTTTTTACTACTCGGATATTTTCACCTCGCTCCCTCTCCTGCCCCTTGATACTCCCATCGTTAAACACATCCACACTCAGTTAACCCAGAGACCGATCTCGGCATTCCCAAACAACACCATACTCCAGGCACGACTGCCCGAAATCTCACCCACAGAACAAACTTTGGGCCGTCAAACCAGAGTAAAGTTGTCCTGTTTACGCTCTGGACACCATCCCTCCCTTCAAGAATATAAATATAAAATTCATAAAGCTCCCTCCTCCCACTGTCAAAGATGTCCCTCCCTGACAATTGACGACACAGGACATCTCCCGCTAGACTGCTCTGACCTAGCGGACATTAGAAATAGTTATGACGCATTTTTTTATAACGGACCTCTGGGTCCGGCCTGTTGTGGTGGCACTGTATCTCGTGGACTCCCGTTTCTCATAGGAGGGCAGCGAGGACAAAGAAAAAAGTAAGTATATATATATATATATATATATATATATATATATATATATATATATATATATATATATATATATATATATGTCTATATATAACAACCAACCCAATAACCTTATATTTCTGTATATATATAGCTGCTAAGTATTATATATATATATATATATATATATATCAGCCTTTCGATTAGCCGTCATATGTATCTTAAAAACTATTAATGCTACACTAAAAAGGAATACATTTTTAGAATCAGCGTAAAATTTTAATTATGAAACTTTCTTAAAAAAATAAAAAAATCGGGTTTAAAAAAAGGGAATAAAATGTAGAATAGTAATTTTAAACTTATTTTAATTAACGTAACCTTACGTTGGCCTTTAAGCCTTTAATGTTGGGTGATGTTTAAAATTAAAGAATACAAAAGGGTTGACCGCAGAAATGGCAGGAGTCGGGGTGTCTCGGCTTTCCGGGGAACGACAGGGTAGGACTATTTCCCCACCTCCGGGGAGGGTCTCCGAAACCCCCGCTCTTTGGTATTTGGGTGTCGCAGGGGTTCCTCTGCCCCTCCCCTACGGGGTATGGAAAACGTCCCTCCCTTATGTTTCCCGTCGGCTCGAGCCCCCTACTGTGCCGTATATATATATATATATATATATATATATATATATATATATAATATATATATATATATATATATATATATATATATATATATATATATATATATAAGTATATTTAATTCACTTGTGCACGTGAGAGAGATTTAGCGATTTCAGACCCCGTTAAAATGAACTGTGAAAAAGATGCCAGATGTTCGATAGAATTTTGCAATTAAGACAAACATTAATTGTTATTTATTATTCATTCATTTCATTAATCATGCTTATTTAATAATTTTCATAAGTAAAATTTTACGTAGAATCTAAAAATGTATTCCTTTTTGTGTAGCATTAGTAGTTTTTAAGATACATATGACGGCCGATGGAAAGGCTGGCCTTTTATATATATATAATATATATATATATATATATATATATATATATATATATATATATATATATATATATATATATATATATGCTGCTATATATATATATATATATATATATTGGACAAAAATTTTGGTTCTATATAATGAATAATATAATAAAACAAAATGGAAAGCAGCTATAATTTAACAATAGACATACGGTTGACACCAATATTTAAGTGACCAAAACAAAGAGTCAAAATCCTTTTTAAAGATTATTAGTTGTTTAATATAAGAAGTGAGAAAAGAAGGATGTGTGTGTGCGCTCTTTAAGGGTTTGTAGTTTGGAAATTCGATTCTCAATAAAGCATCGATTGAAGTTTCAATTGCGTTTCTGAATATATATATGTATATATATATATATATATATATATATATATATATATATATATATATATATATATATATATATATATATATATATAACTCAACTATATATTCCTTTATAACTAACTATATATATATATATATATATATATATATAACTATATATAACATATATATATATATAAATAAAAAATATATATAATTTTATATTTTGTTCTTAATATATATATATATATATATATATATATATATATATATATATATATATAGCCAATATCAGCCAACCCAACTTTTCAACTCTTTAACTGCTAACTCTTTAAACTCTATAATTATCTGGCCACAATTACATCAATATAACAGCATATATATATAACCATGTAATATATGTAATAACCAATATATGCTATGCTCA